>VXBQ01009000.1:0-165135 GCA_013400175.1 Phainopepla nitens | reverse complement strand
GATCTCTGTCTTGTCAAGTGAGTTTCCTCACTCACACACTAGTCTAATAGAGCCATAATCATATATTTTACTCCGTATCAGTGAATATTTAATTATTCCATGCAAGTTTAAAGACTTTGAGCAGAAGAGGGCTGAGGACATCCTGTCACAGACTATTTTATATCTTGGTCACATATTCACTAAGAAGATAGGAAATGCAGCTAGAATTTTTTTTGAGCAAGTGAAGTCACTGAACTCATATCTTTCACATGTTACGAAGAATCATTGCCACGAACCTACTCCATAACTTAACACTAAACCCCAGACATTCTTTTTCATCAAGTCAAAATAATATGTATTTTTTGGCAATATCTTGGCTACGGACTTTGCAGGTTGATCCTGGTTGGATTTTTGTGAATAACTGCCCCAGGCTTGTGCAATTCCAGGTCTGTGCAGGTATTTCAATATTGCATTAAGGTACCCACAGACTTACAGTGTCTCATAGGCCAAATATCTGCACAGAGAGAGTTAAAACTGAAGTTATTTTATGTTGAGTAGACATAGGTACCAGAGTCTTTTGGTCATGAGAGTTCTTCAGCTGGTGTCAGCTCACTTAGTTGTGCATTTGACAGCAGAAGTTAGAGCTGCACTCCATACCAGACTTCTGAGAACTGGCACAGAATTCGGCATCAATTTGAAAGTAAAAAGTGTTTGTTTCTAATGCTAGTCTAATGCGATTTATTAAATACAGCAGATGAATGTAGAAAATTAATGTTACAAGGATATGAAAGGTTATTTATCAAATATGGAGTAATAAGAATACACTACACAAATTAATCTAATCATAAGAGAAAAGCTCAGCACACATACTAATTGCTGTTAGTAAACTGTGATGACCTGTGGTCCCATTCAGTCCAGGAGGTATTTTCAATATAAGAGGAAATGAATTGAGTCTGACTGAGTTTTTGCTTACATGTGTTCAAAGAAGGAAACATTTCATTAAAAATGATGAGGCAAAATGAGCAGTGGTTTGAGATTCAGAACACAATCCCTGAAGTGTTTTGCTATATCTTAATCAGTCTTTATAGAGATAAGTGTTAAAAGGATCCCTCTTGAGTAATATTATCCTTCATTTCTTCTTCTGCATTAGTGTTATGTCAGATGCTATCAAGAGCCAAAAGGTGAGTAAAAAAAAAGTCTGTTGGCCTGCACCCATAGGAGGTATTGCATAAATATAGAACAGAAACCTGACAAAAGCTTGAAGTATAATAGAAAGACAATGATATTCAGAAAAAAATAAATATCTCTGATTTAGGGACAGGCAGACTAAAATTATTCTTGGATAAAAATATAGAGCCATCTTTACCAAGTAGAGTAAAAATACTTCAGATCTTAAGGACAGATTGTCCAACCTCTGTACTATGAGATGAGGGTAGTCATCATCTTTGGCTTCAGCAGAAAACTTCAGCCTGAATGAAGGGTGACAAATATGCCTAGGTTAGAACTTGCCTTTCTAAATGTTCACCAGTGGAGCATAGGAGTTGCTTTGACTTCAAACAAAGATGCTCCTGGCACAGGCACAAGTCTGTCTTCTTCCCTTCAGGAAAGTTTTTCAGATGACAATTGATTTCTTTGGCAATGAGCACACAGACAGGATAATGTATCTGACACACGCCTTTTAAATATCAAGTAAAATGCACTTTTTTTTGACATATAAAGAAATAGTTGTCTGAGAAACAGGTGGGTGATCAGACATCATTGCTAAAATCTGAAATATCTTCACAATTTGATTCAAAACTGGCAAGAATCTTCAACTCATAATAATACAAAATGTTTTGAGGACAATTATCTTGTCAAATTTGTCATTATTTTTAGCTAAAACCGCATTAAAAAACTGATCTTTAAACTTACTGTATTTTATGGTAAGCTTTTACGGAGGGAGATGTACCCTAAACTGTATGTATAAGAGTTTCGTGATAGGAAATGAACTCTCCTCTACACAAACTAAAGTACATCAGTGAACTCCAACCTAGAGTGGACATTGCATCATGTTATTAATAACAAGTAGTGAAACGTTGTACAGCATACACACAAGAAAGCAACATATCTCTTCCTCAACTCTTTCTGAGTTATAAATTGTGAATGAAAAGAAAATTGATGGTTTCCTTAGTGTTTAGTTCCACATTAAATATATGGCAACTGATTATGAAATCACTGTTTGAAATAATTTAAATGAAAAAACCCAGGATGTTAGGATGTTATGTTATGTCTTACTAAAATGTGTTTAACACTGTTCAAATTTAGTTTGCCAAGTAATCTGCTCAAGTATTAATATCTGATGTGCTATGGACTCTGTTGTGGCTTTGCTTGGGAGAAGGTATAACAAACTTCTCAGGCTTTGATTACATATTAACCAGTGGCTTGTAGAACAGATGATGGAGGTGATGATAGCTTCTTAAACACAGATGTTTCCAAATACATAAAAATAATCCAATAGTCTGGGTATCTCCTGTGACTCCAGAAATATTTTGAAAAGCACAGTGAGACATTTGCCAAAGGTTTAGACATTGACAAATAGTTTCCTTTGAGCATGTGAGTTCACTCCATTCAGCCATTCACCCCAGCCACTGGGAAATGGGGATTGTTCATAAGCACTGGGGGCAATGGAACTGTCAGCCTCATTTGGTCACGTTCAGAATGAGATCATGTGGTTTGACCTCATTCAAAATATGATTATTTTTGGTTTGGGTGTGACTTGAGGTTTGAATGTCAGGAAAAATGGAAAAATAAAGAGGGTGGAGGAGCAGAAACTAGGAATTTTGAAGTGGAAACAGAGAAAGACAAAACAATCAGCGCAGATTGCTGTATGTTGGTCTCTACTTGCTGAATAAAAAGTCTGAAATAATCAAAAGAAATAATGCTTTTAATTTAATGCATTCTTTTTACATGCTTACTCTTCAGGAGCATTTGTCCCCCTGTTGAGAACATGCCATCATCTAGGCCGTATCAATGCCACCTCCCAGCCACAAATGTCTTTACAGCTACTGTTGTGTTTACAGCATAGATACTGCACAGACCAACACCTGAGGCTTCTCTGGCTTCTGTAGTTGCATCCCATCTTTCAAGAATATAAACTGGGGCTTTAAAAGTTCTCATCTACCCACAGAAGTGCATCTATGCCAAAATTTGTAGGCAGTATAACGTCCACTTTAAGAGTTACACTGGTCTTGCTGTGGGCAGGCTTAGTTTATTGTGTGGTCTAAGAACGGAGTCTTTTAGCTCTGGGGGTCGAATAGTTGGACTGAAATTAAGCAAGTGCTTGGAGATGTGCTATCAGTGTAGGGATTGGTCTTTGTGCAATTGAGAGAAGCTCCATGAGCCAGGCGTTCTAAGTAAGATCTAACCAACCAGAAAGAGTCATTAGTTTTTTGTGATGATGGGTAAGAACATAAGGAAAAGAAAAGAAAAGAAAAGAAAAGAAAAGAAAAGAAAAGAAAAGAAAAGAAGAGAAAAGAAAAGAAAAGAAAAGAAAAGAAAAGAAAAGAAAAGAAAAGAAAAGAAAAGAAAAGAAAAGAAAAGAAAAGAAAAGAAAAGAAAAGAAAAGAAAAGAAAAGAAAAGAAAAGAAAAGAAAAGAAAAGAAAAGAAAAGAAAAGAAAAGAAAAAATAGAAAAGAAAAGAAAAAGGTTTTAAGGATGATTAGGTTGGTTTAGTGCTTTGATGGTCATCTTTAAAATCAGATTATTAAGAAATCATATAATTTGAGGGAGATTTGGTCTGATTTGAAATTTCTTTCCGTAAACAAACGTCCTTACTTTATGGTCAGGTGTTTGGCAGTATCTCCACTGAGGGAAAAGTCAAGGAGCTGGCTGATTCATGTTCTGTGGTGTTACACATTATTTTGACAGTCCAAGGAGGTGTTCAGGTTCATTGTGTTTTCTGTGCTTCACCTATTGCTGACAACCTGTGGTGGAAGGATCGGCGCAAATCCATTGCTCCACAGACGGCAGCTGACGCAGGGGTCCCCCACATTGAGAGGCATTGACGCAATTGCTTCTACGAACCACCGTTCATCAGATAATTTTGTGTCTCTCTCTTGCCAGCCCTTCTCCAGCACTCAGCAGCTAACTGAATAGCAACAGGTAGGAAAAAAAAAATTCCCACCAGGAGTACTGAGTATCATTGACAGGAATATCCCTAAGTATTATTTCATATTTAATTGGCAGAGTGTCCTTTCCTTTCTGCATGGTTACATGCTAGATGAATGTGTTTCTCCTGTACTCCACTGCAGAGCTACAGTTTGACCAGCTCCATGACCTGCTCAGGCTGGAACAGAAATGAGAAATAAAATATCAAATAATATAATAATATCTGCATTTATGGCTTGAACAAAACCAAAGCCTGCAGGTCTGTGGATAATGAAGAAGCAAAAGAATGTTTTTGCTTTTCTAGTGGTTTCTGTAACTGATGGCTGAGGCTCCTGGGGCTGAATGCAGTAGGTAAAGAGCAGGATCCACCATACCAGTCCACCCTGCTCTCTGTGGTGACCTAGGCACAGCTCTTAGGTTTTTGCCATCACCTACTACAGACTGCTGTGGTTTTGTGGAATCATATAACCTTGTCGTGTACTGACAGTAATAGAGATAAATTAACTCTGCATCTGTCATTTCAGCAACAGAGTGGGAAGATGGAGAGATTTCCATTGACCTGCTTTTTGAAGCTGCTTCGTCCTTCTTCAAAAAAGTTACACCTTGTCACTGATAAATTATATTCTGTACATCCAAGAATTAATTATTTAAATTCCATTAGCTTAATAATAGTACACAATAACTCTACCTGCACACCATTTTAGGTTTTCTTCTTTTTGTTAAATTGGTATTTTGATTGATTTCAGTTATTTTTACACAGAGTAAAAGTGGGTCTTAGGCCAGGATCTTGCAAAAACCTTCACATTCTTTATAAACTCAGGATAATATTTTGTATTGAGGGTGAATATTTATAACGACCCACTGCTGAAAAGGAGGGATCCCACTTGCCCTTTCGTTCTGTTCCAGTCAACCCTCTTTACTGCACTGACCTACAGTCACTTACTTTACTTTGACCCTAGCAATCTTCTCATCTTTGAAAAGCCAGTTCTGTTCACCAAGCAAACTCATAAACCATTTAGCTATTGTTTTTTCTGATGGCTGTCTTTGGGTGGGTTAGTTTTCTATAAGTGTGGAAATCCAGAAGATAAGGGGCTAATATGTATATCTTAGACACTGATAGCTAGATGCTTGTGGAGCCAGCCAAGAATTTTTGGCAATGACCAAAGGTTGTTGATAATGACATACTGTGGAAAATAAGTTGTGGCAGGAAAAGGGGGCAATGTAGAGGTACAGCAGGNTCCCTCCCTCTACCTAAAATCTACTGCCAGGTAGGTCAGGGACTAACATACCAATTTCCATTCCAAATATGCAATTTACTAATAAAACCTTGTAAGCTTTATAAGAAGAGAGGAGCCCCTGACTTTCGTCATTATTTTCACCCATGAGCATCTATGAATCTTGAGTGCTCCCTTACACTTCAGGGTGGTACATCACAGTAAGTTAAGGTTTTGATTAGGTTAATGAGCTGATTTACAGAGGGTCTGGTAATTTGCTGGGGTGGTCTGGATAGGCAGCTGGAAGGTGCAGTTCAGGGGTGGGGAAGGTGGTAAAGAGGACTGACCTGGATCTCTCTCATTGAGCTATGCCAAACTCTTTGCTCATGTTGGTCACAGTGTGTATGGCTTCATCATCCGTACCCAGAATTAATTCCCATGAATACCAGCAGGAGTCAAGTCAGCTTGACAACGGGATCTGAGTATTTTCAGGATGTAGATAACCACTGCTCAGAGTAAGCATAGCAAATTCTTTGCTAGTTATTATAATCTCCAAATGCTTGAAAAAGCAAGATAAATAAGCATTGACAGTGGCCAAAACAGTCAGCTGTGCTCAAGCACAGGGCTGAATCAAAACCCAGGTGAGAACCAGAGGTGTTCTGGTTTCAAATGGGGACTTTTACAAGAGAAATCATTCTTAGTTGTCTTGGTGAAAAGTCTGGTGTAAACAATCAGGTAAGCAGCTAACATACCAAAATCTGCTTTTCTGTGGATTCTCTATCCTGACTTCCTTTTTTTTTTTTTTTTTTAAATCTAGAATTGATCCCATGCATTTTGTATGGTTGAGTATTGTATTTGGGGATTCACTACACGAAGGTGCTGGAATGGCCATTCTGTAAGTTAGAAAAAGGAAACATCTTTCTCTCCCCCTTCACTATTATAACTTCCTATGAGTTTATCTTTACTTATTCCTGAGCAAATGGTACATTTCTTCCCACAAAATGATAGCCAAATTGTATTTGCTTGGCACTTCAGAAGTTTCCAAGTCACCATATCAGGTTTAATAACAGTTTATATTTAAATGCATACTGAAAGTATCTGTGCTATGCAATGTCTGATGTTGAAACAAGTCTTACCCTAAGGCTGGGATCTGTCCTGTTTGAATATTATTGACACAGCTATTAACACAACTGACCACAGGATTCCTTTACCAACTACTCCCTGGCTCTCCTAATGGGCTTATCTCCCCTTTATGTCATAATGGCATCCCCTATGGTGGGTCCACTCAGCCTTTTCTGATAGCCCCTTTTTCCAATCCAGGCCTTAAAAAAAAAATAGCAATCATAGCAAAAAAAAAAAATCCTAAATTGCCTCATTTGCTCAGTTAAAGTCTGTTAAACACATTGTATTGAGCTCTATGAAAAATGTATCAAAGCTGATTTCTGCACAGATTAATGTCCCAGCTGGGGAACTCAGATGAAAAGTGGATCTGACCACCAGCCTGCTTAGCCACTGCTTTGGGAGCATGAGCCTGCATGGCCCTTTGAGGTGTAATACAGTACAGCTTGTTTAGATGCACCTTATCTACTTCTGTAGACTGCTCTCTTAAACTGTAAATACACCTCCATGGATGCGTACCTGAACTTGAGCAGCTTAAACCAAAATATAGCAAAAAATACAGAGAAACGAGAACCTTAGGATCCCCAACCTGGCAAATGAGATGAAAAATATCAGCACCCACTTCAGAAAACCATATTTATCAAGAATTGCAGGAAAGTCATTAAACAACTCGAGTTTGATAACCCTATTTTGTTTTCAGAAGTAACATAACAAACCTCCTTCTACTTGTATAACATCTAATTAAAGTACAAAGCTAAATTAGAAGGATTTAATTTTTTAATTAAAAACTCCCTACAAATATAGTAATATTTTCAGGTATGACCAAAAAAGGCAAAACATGTTGTTTTTGCAATTCACAGTCTTGTTGGAGTAATTAATTTTGAAAGTATGAAGGTCCATTAGGGGAAGGGTATACATTACTGTATTGCTCATCTTGTAACATAAACAGAGAGCTTATTTGTCGAAGTCAAGAGATAGTTCTTTTTGGAGACATTTTCAGCTAGATTAATTATTTATTGCCTCTGTCAGTAATTTTAGATTAGGGAACAGTTCTTTTTGAAAACACACAATGAATTTGTGCTATCCCTGCTGCAGTTCTAAAGTTGAGGATATTAAGGATGTGTTGAACTGTTTTCAGATAGCTTCAGCCTGGCCAAGTGCAGCAGGAATGCTGAGGCTTAGTCAAAGTGCATTTCCCTGTGCTGTATCCCACATCTCACCCCCACCTCAGGTTTCCTTGGTTCCTGGCTGGAAGTACATGTGGGGCTGGAGGTCCCTGAACTTGGCCCAAAGTTTATGCAACTGTCGTGGGCAGATGAGCCCAGGGCCTTTGAGGAGTGGTGTGGAGCCAGACAGGCTCTGGAGGAGCTGAGGAGGGACTGTGACCCCTGAGGCAAAATCCCATATGCAGATCTCCAGCACACAGGTTTGGGCACGTAGGCTGCACCATTCCTCTGGTGCATCCAGCCAGTTCTGCAGGCTGGTGCAAGGGTAAATGGATTAATGGTCTGGCTCTTTTTCACCCCTCTGGGGTAACTTGGGAAGCCAGGAGAGGGCAAATCTGCTCTCGTGACAGGACTTGCCCATTATCCACATTGCATAAAATAGCCATAGTCCACCTGTAGGGCTCCTCCAGCAGAGACACAGCCCCCTGCTTGCTCAGGCTGGAGGTAGTGGCCATGAGTCAGGCCACTCCTGCTACAGGTCATGATTTCCTGAGGTTCAGAGTCCTTGGCAAGGGTTGATACTGGAGCCTTAACTACAGCCAAACAGCACGCTGTGTGCAGCCTGTCTGGGTGCTCAGCCCACCTTAAACTGACTCTCCACTGAGCACTGTAGGTATAGACTTTATTTTCCAGAGGAAATATGTTTTCTCCTCTGTCTCATCTATAGGAAGGATGTACTAGGAAGAGAAGGCCTGCAAGCTTCTCTTCCTTCCTCACAGATTTCTACTAGAACAAGACATACTGTGAACTACAAATGTTTTGTGAACTTTTATGTTTTTCTACTCAGTAGTTGATTCAATGTCTTACATAACAAACTGCTTGGCATAAAATACAAATCTTCATGATGTCTTTCCTGCGTCTAATAAACATCCAAATGACTGAAGTTTTAAATAACCTAAGAAAACTAAATTAATTTCTTTAATTTGTGCTTCCAAAGAAAAGGATGCCTTTGGGTCCTTGGCAGACAGAACATTAGAGTCTTTTTTTTTTTTTCCCCAGATGTGAAGATGATTTAATCTTTTTTTTCAGGTTTGGAAAACTAAGCTCCTACAAGTAGAGGTAAGCAGTTCATAGGAAAGGAAATCCAGGCTCTGTTATGTGGCCCTGAAACCTGCAGGCTTGGTAAAGAGCAGATGACCAGGTATTTAACTATGCAAAAAACCCCTATACAAGCTAAATATTAAATGATATTTAAATTAGAACATAAATATAGCTATGCATAATTCAACAGGAGGATGCCTCTGCTGTCAGAGCAGACAGGAGGTCAATGACCCTTGATGATAGCTCCTTCAAGTATTAATATTAAGTCTATATAATGAAGTTAGTCCTTGCACAAGCTTCATGCTCACCCTGCATGGGGAAATAGGGCCATCATCCTTTATCAACACATGTGTAGAGAGCGTGGTTTGAATCTCCCCTATGTCTAATTTGATGATTAACCTTCCTGGCTTTCCACACGTGTGTTCAGGGTCTGCTGATGCTATGTCTTCCATTAGAAAGGCTATGATGAAAGTATATTCCATGCCTTGCTTCGACTAATTCTAACCCAGGTAGAACTATCTTTTATCTATAACATTTCTTTCTTACAATACTATCGAGGAATTTCATCAATTTTCCAATTTGTTAGTCCATCCCACAAGCATATCTTTTAGTACTGCTTTGTTCTGTTGTAAATACTTGGTCCTGAAGTCAGACATATTGACACTATCTGCTCTGCAGCACACAGAAAAGGTCTGTATTTTCATGGCTCAACAGTCAAACAGCTGAGAAGTGGTTAAAACATACTCAATTTTACAGTAATTTATTTTCAGCCCTTGACAGATTGATTTCCATGGGGTTATTTGCTTCTTTCTGCACCCCACTTCATAACAATGCTTACCAGAATGATTTATTAACTCAGTGCCAAATTCTTTGATACCTTAATAGTTAAATTAACTTCAGGACATAAGGCTAAGTTGTTTTTACCAGGTGTTTGAGGTGATGCTTTTCAATAATGAATGAGTAAGGTCATGAACTAGTAACACTTTGGTGCTTGAGTGTGCCAAGAATGTGCTTTCTCTAGGAGCATTCAAAGCAGACATAAACAAGCTGGATAACAACTCCAATTCAAAATAATCTCATTTTTCTATGTGTACAATTGATCACTCAAACAGGGCATTTAGATTGCAGATCTCTCTCATAGCACCAATTCTTGGCTTCCTCAAATTATTTTGAAAGACAATTTGTGAATTTTGTGTTCAGGAGTCTCAATAAAGCCAAAGTGTCCATGAAATCAGGATAGGTTAAATAGAGCTGCATGGATAATTGTTTTTGCAGATAACTGAACCAGACAAAGAAAAGTTTGTCTTACACAGATCTGATTTTTTTTATTCTTTTACTAAAATGAAAAACAATTTGCTTTGGTTCAAGAAAAACTTGTCATTTGCAACCCCTTAGTCTCCTTAGTTAAAAGAGTATATTAATTTCTTAATTAAAAGACAAAAATGAGAAATAAAATTTGAGTTTGGGCATAGCAAAACAAAATAATTACATTTTTTAAAAAAAGGTCTTTTGAAATAAAAAAATAGTGGCAAATTCAGGAGACTCGCAAATTGTTTGTGACAAGTGAGGTTCTGTCAGATAAAATATGTCAACAGGCAAAAAAAATTACTCAGTGGTCAGACTAGATGTCTGTGCTCTACAAACAGAGAAGAAAATTACCTATGTTATCAAAACATAACGTTTATGCTCCTATCTCAGGCCAAGAACTCTTTTCTCTTAGCCTCTTCTTAAGTGCCTATTTAATGATGTTGACACATCTCTTCAATTTTCAGATAACTGAATGCAAACTCAAGTGGCACACTCTTGCCTTGGGTTCAAGGCTTTGGCACATGCATGCTGGGCCCTTACTAAGGAAGCCGTTCAGAAGCTATCATTGCACTGTAATTTTGAAACTCCCACACAAACTTCCCTGTATGCTCTAAGGGCCATTTAGTGCCATCAGCAATGCACAGTGTAATAAGATGAGCTGAAGAGTATTGATGAATGAAAATTTCAGTCAACATTGTTACGTTTATTGAACCCAAGAAAATTTAGCATAGTGTGGCTCCTGGACCACACTCAAGCTACAGTGCTATTGAGAAAACAAGAATTAGCAGGTGAGTGAGATGACCATAAAATGTCTGAAGATAAGCAAAAACTCTTGGAGTAGTCTGGCTGTACTCAATTAAAATCATGGAAGCATGGATTATAGAAGGGGCTGTGTAGTTTAACTTCCTGATCAAGCCAGGGCCAACAACAGGTCTCTAGGAAATGGCCCACATACTTCATTATTGTCTATAGGGATGAAATTCAGTCAAGGGTACAAAGAAGGAGAAAATGTGACATATTTATCATATATATAAAAAGTTATCATATGTTTGATAATTTTTAAAACTCTATGCTAAGAATAATTATCCTGTACCTTTCTTCACTTCAGCTGCCTTCAGACCACTCATGCATTTCCCTTACACTTCGCAAATACTTATGTTTAACAAACTGTTTTCATTTTTCTAAGTGTTAATCAGACAGTTATCTCTTTCCTTTATTTACAAAATATTGGTGCTTAATCATGCCAAGCCAAAACAGCATCTCAAACCAGGATTGGTGTCTGTGTGTAAAAGCAGAATTCTGTCATGAAAGGATTTCAGTTCCCAACTTTCATTTCTTTCTGAGGCCAATAAAATTTTTTATGTTGCAGAAGGTTGATAACTCTTTCGGTCCTGCAGGGTCCTGTGTTCAAAACCCCTACACCCAATAAGATGTGTTTTAGACAAAGAAAGGTTAATCTGTAATAGTCTATGGGACCCTACATCAGCCTTCAAAGTTTCAATGACAACTATGGCCATTTAGCATTTGTAAAAATAAAGTTATGGAAATCAAAACATCTGGGTACCTTTGCAGAGACATACCGTAAATACAATTTTTCAGGAAGAAAAACAATGTGCAAGTAGACATGTCTTCGTATATACTTGAAAATGTATAACATACCTTGTGAATTGATGACTGAATGAAACACTATATATATTTTAATACAATTTGTTTGAAAATGACTGACATGATACAGTACTTACCAGTATTGACCAATTTTTTGGGTGAGAGAACCAAGGAATTTCTAGTTTGGGGGGGTCCTCTGGAGCCAAACCTAACACATGGCCGATTTACACCAGGTTGATATTTCCTTTGTTAACCTGTTTGTCCCTAACGAGAAATACAAAACTAACATGAGACAAACTGATGCGGTGCTTGCAAAGCAAGATGAACCAACAGCCTTCTACTCACTGCTGTGAGATCAGTTTACTGAGTCTTGTTAATGTGACATTTGATAACTTTGATTTCACAGGATGGGGATGGAAAACAAACTGGGCCCATTACTTCCCATGTTTGCCACCTGTACATGCACACACACCTATATTCAATAGTTCATGACTGCTTTGTTCCTGAAAGGCAACTCAGCACTTGATTCTTCTCTAAGAGCTCTTGCCATGATCCATCTTCCTTTTAGCAGGTCTGGGGTATTATATAAACTTGCTTCCTTATGCAAGTGACTTGGAGGAATGATGTCTGCTCTGATCTTCCTTGCTCAGCTGAGTTTTCTCAAAGCCTAAACTGCTGCCAGGATGGATTTTCTTTTTGTCTTTTTAGTCAACATTTTACTACTAAAGGAAGAGATGTTAGATTGTCTCAAGAAGTGGTCATTTGCAAAACTTTGGCCCCAGAGTACATTTATTTCCCCTGTGATGATTTGATTGCCATGCCCTAACTCCAAATGGCAGCAGATACTCTGAAAGCTATTTACTGGCTACCTACCTACTTTATCTTCTGAATTAAATACCCTCTCATTGAAGATAAAATAAGAGCTACATCTTGGATTTATTTGGGGTGGAATGGGAGAGTGTTACCAATGTGTTCTTGTCTTTGAATGATCTGATTATTTTCTTTTTAAATATAACACTAAAAATCAATCCCTGCCCTTGTACTGCAGACAGGTATATCAAAGAGACTAACACACAATTAATAGACCTCTCAGTAAGTCTACTGCATTGCCAGGATATTGGTATTATAATGCTCTAGGGTTTTTTCAGTAGGGAGGCAATCATATTGACTAGACGAATAATTAAGTTCCTAAACTACATTTTTTTCCATCTGGCTTCATACTCTATACTGTTCTGCTCATATTTCTACTCAACATAGATACTCCAATTTCTTGACAATTCCTGACTGAATGTAGAAGGAACATGACATAGCCTAAAAATAGGTATTTCAGAAATAGGTTTTCTGTTTTCAGGTATCTGGGTTTTTGACAGTATTTGTTTTTCAAAGATAAAAATGAATTCCTGATACTGCTGAATTCAGCTGGCTTTTGGAGCAATCTCCTGCTTTGTTTCTGGTCTGGCCTTTAAAGCCATAGTTGCTAGACACTTCTAAAAAACCCAAACCTGTCTGGAGTAGATGTCAGTGGAGAAAACAGATACTCATTCAGGAGTAAGCTTATATGCAAGTAAACCAACTGCCCTCATTTTGTAGGTTAGAGACAAATGCACTAATTGACTCTATTGTGTTGCATCTTATTAAACCCTCTTGACTTCCATGCACAGAACAGCTACAGAATCAGCTGCTGTGTGCATTTAATTAATTAAATGTGATTATTTTGATTCACAGAAAAAACTGCCCATCCATTGTTCTGAGTGCTTTCACGTTAAACAATAAAACATTTTAAGGCTTTTTTGCTCATCCTTTTTAACGGAGCTGTTAGCCATTAATGGGCATTGCAGACTGACTCACTCATGAGGGAGCATTTTGTTAATGTAAAGTACAACCCTGTTTGAAAGTTCTGGTTTGTGGTTTTTATTTAATTATAAAAAACTATATATTATAGTTCCAGAAGGAACTAAAGAAGTAAAAAAAGGGTGTGGATATGGGTGTTGGTATGCTTTTAAAGCAGGTTCAAGCAGCCTGTGTAACTTTGATTTTTCCTTTCAGCATTTTAATTTACATTAGTTGCTTATAAAAGCTTTTGATTAAACGAACCACTGCTGCATTCTTATGCTCATCAGTCAAGTTTGTCTTGCTGTGCTGCATTTATGTTGTGACTCAGGCCAAGCTGTCCTTTTCAGTGGAGAGAGAAGGAAAATAAATATGGCATTGCCATAAAAGGCTGAGCTAGCTTGTGCTTCTTTGGTAATTTGTTTTCTCCAGGGGGTTTGGCTAGGGTCTGAGACTGTTTGTAGGTGATTTTGCTCGGTCTTCTCACCTAGCTGAGGTTCTCCACAGCAGCTGGTAGTCTCATATCAAACAAACGCTTTTGAAAGCTTGCCTGTAGTATTGGCATTGTCTTCTGCTTATTTGGCCCCTCCTATCCCCAAACTGAGCAGCTACAGAGACCCCAGTATGCACATGTCACCTGGGAGAAGAGAAAGGCAGTCCCACTCCCACCAGCACAGTCCTCTGCAGGTAGAAACTAGGTTGTGGTTACTCTGACAAAGATACATACAGACCTTTCTGTCACAGCCCTGACAAAATTCAAATAGCCTGACAGCAATGATTGACTTCATATTGGTGGCCTGGAAGTGGGGAAGAGAATTGTGTAAAGTTATATAGTCATGAGGCAAACATACAGATACACCATTACTAATCCCAACAGCTAGCCAGAGTTCATAAATATTATTCTCTGTCCTGAAAATATAATAATTCATGTGCTAAGGAGAAAAAAGCCTCTGTTATTTGTGTATAGCTCTGAGTTGTTCTGAATGCCATAGGGAGAAAAGGGAGCCCAATGCTTAATCGTACTTGTGCTATTGGTTGTTCAGCTCAAAATTGTGTGTGTTGCAGCATATTGCCTCATAGCTATTAAGTATTTTATTAAGAACTGTCCTATGTGGCACTAAGGTCTTACAGTTAGGTGTGTGCTTGGTGTAATATGTTACATTGAGCAGAAAAAAAAGATTTGGCTTACTCATCAAAATTTTCAAATTAGCAATGTCCATCTCTCTTAAAAGGGCATAAATGCCATCTTTTAAATGACTTCTTTAAAAGTTTCTAAGTGCTTTCTTTTACATGACAGTATAATTTCTCAGACTTTAATTCAAGTAATATTCTTTATGTTATAACAACAAGATATAATTAATATAACATATTTAAATAATAATATTTTAATGCCCTCTTATTAGAAAGTGTTTTTATTGACTGTATTCCACTTGCCAGAAGTTCTGCCTGGATTAGGGACACTATCCATGGAAGTGCTACTGCATCCTTACTTGAAACAGACTGAGATTTTATTTCATGATGCAACAGGGAGACTGGTACACAGGAAGGATATGAAAAATATGAAAAGTGTTACTCTTAAAAAACAAGATTTGAATGGTTGATTGCCAGTGTCTCATAGGCCATGAGTGTAGGATGGGCTCTGAGAAGGACTTTGAGGTTGAAACAAATATCTGGAGAATTTCATTTGTGTGAATGTTCAGTGAAAATTCAGTTCTACCTAAGGAATATCTTGAATCAATCTCATCAGTGGATCTTTATGGCAACCCACAAAGAAATAAAACTTTGGACTAGTGACTCCGTACTTATGTTTATTTCACATTCAAAATGTGTATTACTGCTCCAGAAAAAAAAAAAAAACCAAACCAAAACAAGCAGAACAACAACAACAACAACAAAAAAACACCCACAAAAAACCAACTTCCATGAAAACTCTTTCCTCTTCAGCAGTTTAGTAATTTCTCTACCAATTGACAGTGGAAAAAAAGGGAGGCAGAAAGACATAAGGTGATTTATTAGCCTTTAAACATTAACTGGAGTTACAGAAACTGTGGTTTAAGATCATACAAGGTAAAATGTCTTTGCAGAGAACTTGCAAAAGAGGGTTAACCATGCTTTCCTCTAAAAGAAAAGCTGTTTCAAAAAGCAACTCTTCGGAATTGTGTTGTTGAACATTTCGTGTTTATCTGGTTTTGGAAAAGCTTTCTTCTGGCAAAGAAAATTTTAAGTATTCAGAGCCATAAATGTTCTCCATGAGGAGATGCAGAGATATACTCTTCCTCAAAAAGAGGCACTATAGCAGACATCTAGTTCCAGCAAAACTCTGCCTATCACTGACAACAAAATTATATATCCTCTGCCAGGCTATTTGCAGTAAGTAAGTTAATTTTAGGAATTAAAAATTAGGTAAAATACATAATTTCTGCCTCAGTTCATTGAGGGCTTGGGAAATGTGTTTTCACTGCAGTCCAGGAGCCACCTCATCTCAAAGTCAACTGGACACTTCTTTGACTTATTAATGTTTTTAGACAGAGGGACAGAAGACAGAGTTATTTTGTTTGTGCAGAACAAACTTTAATTCCTGTATTTTTTGCCTGGTACAGATTTCCTTTACTGGGAGACTTCCAGTGTTTTTCTCATTCTTACTGAGTTGTAAATATAACAGAAAATACACTCTACTGTGGTATCCCCTGTTCACAAGGAGGATAGGGAATTAAATATTTCCTTTACAAGTCAGTCCTGGCTTTTTTCTGAGTTTTTTGAGTCTCAGAATCTTCTTACCTCCCCTTTTCAATAGTGCTGTGTGAAAAATTCTTTTTTTTTTCAGTGTTGGATGCTATCTCTAAGTAAATATTCTTTAATGGTCACAATGCAGTTGTAAAAAATGGATGTAAATTGTCTGTATTCAAAAAAAAATCTTTGTATCCAAAAGTCTATTTGCTTTTCCCCACTTAAATCAATCGGTCTCACTGCCTACTTTTCTAAGCAGACTTTGCTTGAGAAGATATTTGTAACAATTGGCAACCCTTTGCAGTTCTGCGAGGGAGATCTGGGTAGGCACTTCTAAAGACTGTCTGCTTCATTTTTTGGACTTGGAAACCTTCAAGAAAATATTTATTCTAGTCATGGTCAGCTGGCACTGTAATGGTTTCAATTTCATAATAGATCGTCAATGCAGCAATATGTTCTGAGGTTTTTTTTCCTTTTCCTGCTGAAGCCTGAAAGAGCAATACTTGGCAAATTCGAAAATAGTTTAAGAGTTAATTTCGATGGGATTATTGCAGGAAAACTGAGAATAAGTGTTTCTAAAATGAAGCTTTAATTTTACTTAAAACTCTAATTCCTTCAGTATATTTAGGCAGAAATGCAATTTTCAAATTTCCTGTATATATTTGCTGATTACTTAAGGTATGTGCAAATGATTATATTCTATTGAATTAATACATTAAATTTAGGACCCCAATGCAAAAACTTTAATCCAAACTTTTGTCCCACTGGTTCAATTAATTTCATTCTTAACTATTTACTTTACTGATAATGGCAGATTAAAAATATGCTAAATCTTTCTTTGCTTTTAGGGAGGTGTATGTCTTCTTACTCTAGGAGATATAAATTCAGAAATAACAATATACTGGCAGGAATCTTCATCTCATGTCAGAAGATACTCCTTTTTCTCCTCTTTTCCAAAATGATTGTGCACCCCACATCCACAATAAAGCAGGGAAAAAGAATGGGGGCCTTTGCAGATATCTGCATTACTCTTCTTGGTCTCTATTGGTCATTATATATATACTGTATATATATCTTGGTCTATAATAGGTCATTACTCTTCTTAGACTATTACAGCCAATGCAGGAGTTAGTAATTTTTAGAGGTTGCATTTTTGTTAGGATATGTTTCGTCAAGAGACAAGAAGTTGGGAAGGACCTCAGGCAGAATGCTGTAGGGAAAGCAAAGCACAGGAGCTTTGGAGTGAAAATGGCATTTGTTTTAGTTGACAATAAAAATGCTGTTTCTACGTTAGAAGAAACTACTCTCACGGGGATTTTTTTCTTGTTTTGGCTTGACAATCTTGATTTACCTTGTCTTGGTTATATAAAATACTGTTAAGAATCAAAAAAAAGGCATATGACATCAGTCTTGAAATTCTTGGACATTCTTACTCACCTGTGCATAAAGAATGGTAGCCAAAGTGAAAGTAGTGTCTGTTAGCCAGGCACACTAACCCAAATAATCAGCATATGGATTAGATTCCACAGACAAAGCTTAAATATCTTTTTCTGAAGCTACCTTTAAAATCCAAGGCTTTGTTGTTACTTACAAACCAGAGTATTTTAAACTGACTTTTTATTCAGCATTATTTGTAGCTTCACAACCCTTCTGTTTGATGATATCACAAGACAGCAATATATAACCTCTCTAGGAGATCTTTTCTTTGCAGATTTGAAACATAATTTCAGAGATACAACGTTTTCAGAAAGGGCCCAGGGCCAGAATATCAGAGTCAGATAGGGTCAGTCATCCTCTGTCATAAGTTCCAGGCCATGGGCAGGAAGTCTAAAGGCATGGTTGCACTGCACAGCAGCAACTACAGGAGCGTGCCAGTGCTGTGTTTGCTGCTGATTCTGCTTTTTTTTGGAAGGAGGCAATGGAGCACCTTTGATGGGAGAGGAGGGGATGAACCTACTCTGCTCATTCAAGCCCAGTATCTGCATGAGAGAAACTGCATACCAAGGGATGTACTTTTGTCAGATTTGTGAAACCTTGGTGGCTTTTCATGGGATGGTCATCGGCTCTTTCATGTACTTTAATATTAGTTCAAGAATTTTCATCATGAATATGTTAAGCCCAAAATCTTAAAAATTCATATAAATTTCAGCTGATTGTGCAAAAAAACTATTCAGTTGCTGATGCTTAGGGAAATTAGTCCCTGAGAGTTGGAATATAACTCAGTGGGAGCAAAACCTGTGAGAAAAGTATGCTGTGACTGCTTTATTACAACCTGCAGAACTCTGCATTTACTCAGCATGATAAAATGTTCTGCAGTTAATTTCCATCCTTTTTTTTTCTTTTTTTTTTTTTCTTTTTTCACCAGAAACATATTTATGGATCGCTTGGTTTATTGGTGCTATTGTCTACTGGGTATTTTTCATTGCTCCCAGTGAAGAGAGGTTTAATATTTTTCCTATGCAGCATATTTTTACCCTCTTTCTGTTCAGTGTCAGTCCAGCCAATGGCTGGGGAATGACTTCAGGCAAAGTTGTCTCAGAGTCCCACGATGGCAGCTGGGCTGGCTGCAGGCTGAGGTGCAGTAGGTTAGCAGGGGTGAGGCAGCCCTTCATCCCTCCCTCCCTCCATGGGGCTTTCCCTCCTTGTGTATATCTGTCTCTGTATATATTGGCAATCTCCTGGAATAGTGACTCACTCTCCTGACTGGTATGTAAAACCTTAAAGAAAGTCATTGTTTTTGCTGTAATTCTGAATCTCAGCTGGGGGTGCTGGAAATTATACTTGCAATTTCTGAAACTGTAGCAAGATCTAGAAGCCTAGCAACTGACTTTTCAAATAGATTTACCAGGTTTATATGGTATTTAATAGCTTGTGTCTTGAAAGCCATTAAATTTACATTAACTTTATCAAATTACAAATAGTCATGGTTCAAACTTACTGTTTTGCAAGAACTTACTAGCTTGGATTTGGATACAATTTGTCATCTGCTTTTACTTTTCATTAAAAATATTTTTTTGTATACTACTGCTGTATAGAAATGTAACTCAAAATTTTCTTCTGGAAGAGTTATCTAAACAGCTGAGGAGTGCTTTATTTGTAATAAGTTTGTTCAGTGTACCCCATCACATTTTCTGCAGCCCTTCAAATCTTACTGAAGCAGCAATATGAGATTAAACCCTTAAACAATGTCACCAAGAACATTGCATTTCTGGTGGTGCAATCCAATGTGCAAAAGCATGAGTTCAAAAATGATTCATGCCATCTATTAAAGGCTAATTTAAATACTGGAATACTGTTTTACCATTCAGATGCTATGAATTATTGCATCTACTGTAGTTTGAGACTAAGTCGAGCCAGCTTGTCTAACATGGCAGGAAACTCCAACCTCAAAGGATTTTTTAAAAAATTGTAATTGTCACAATAGACAGATCTTCTTTTTATTTTACTTATATGGATAATAATCTTTCATACATCTTAATACAATCGTGATGAAATCTAAAAAATAAATTTCATAGTTCATCTGTTGGTTTACTACAGAGACTGCAGAATAGTATATTAAAAATGTATTTCTTTTTCACTGTTACTCTCTTTATATTATCCATCAAGTAAATCAAATATAGAATTCTAACTTATTAGCATAAAATCTCGCCCAGACACAATCTGCTTGATGAACAGACTTCCAATTTTTTCGTTATGGAGACATAAATTATACTGATATTATGAGGGAAAAAGGATTCTAGTACTTGAGTACATGTTTTTGACAAAACTCTGCATTAGGTTGTGACTTTTAAAGAAACATAATGTTTTGTCTCCAATTCACAGATCTAAACTCACTAGTTTATTAGTTGTGATAACTGTCTTATGTTTTCTGCATTAGTATGCACTAATATAAACTAATTCTAACATTCCCCTGTGCATGCAAGCACACACACACATGCACATATGGACACATATATCTTTCATGCCACAAAAGTTGGCAAGTTATGCATTTTTATAGGAGAGTCTCTGGACTATTTAGTTCAGTTGCACAGAATATTCCACTTAGTATATTAGAAAATAATTATTTGAATCCAATCCTGTATTTCATGAACACCCATGGATTTCTACAACTAACATGAATTAAAGGAGGGTCAGCTTCTTGTCCACGTGCACCCTGGTATCTTATATCTCTTATGCATGTAGGGATCCTGTCAGATTCTGAAAAATACAGCAAGGTTTGGAGGTGAGCTTCATTTGAGCTGTGATTACAGAGGCATTAAGTACCTGCTGAGCACGGGCCTTAGCAAATCTCTATCGATTACTTGCCAGGCTCATCAGTGAGCATCTTTACACAGTGGGGTAGCCACATTGGTCTTTGCATGGAATTTTTAACATCTCATTCAAATGTCTCATCAACCGGTAAAATAAGTAGGTACATCTCCCTGTCATACAGAGACTGTTCCAGTCACTGGGAATCTTCTCTCTGCTTTGTTTTTCTTATTCCACTCAGCCCCTCCCTCCCCCTCACACCCCTCTTTTCTTGGAATTAACATATAAATAATTATAGAGAAATTAATTCTACTTGCATAGATATCTTTCTTTTCTCCACTGTAAGCCATTCCTCCTGTCTACTCTTGGAATTATTTAATCTACTAGAAAAATGTTTTCCAATCCATTTCTGCATGTGATAAACATTTTATATTTGGAAGGATCCAGCACCCAGAATCGAGTACCTTGCAGGGTGGGGGTGGCACCCCCACGTGCCTGCTGGCCAGTATGAGTCTCTCCCCGCAGGCTGATCCAGCTCACAAACACGGGCCCCTCGAGAAGGTGCTGAGTACTGGTGCATCAGGCCACTGACATGCCCAAACCCATGACCATCTCCTCTATATTCCATCATTACAGATGGTGTGGCATATGGAAAAGCCACCACCAGCCTTCACAGTGACAGCATGAGTCTTGAACTGTTTGATCCCTTACCTTTTAGGAGCGTCCCTCTGCCTTTCATGTGAAAAGCTGCTACATTGAGGAGGATCACAGACTCAGACTTTACATGTTAACCTTTTCTAGGTGTGTGAGACATGCCTGTGTAACCTTTCCTTGCTGTCAGTGATGAGGTGCAGCTCTCTCTGAGCAGGTGCAGTATCTGAAACGGGGAATCAGTGCAGGAAAGGTGCTGCCGGCTGCCAATGCTTCATGAGGAAGTTTCTGTTCCTCCTGGTGCATGCGGGACTGACTCACAGCCTTTCTCAGATGGCTGTCAGATTGTCAGTGCCCATGATAAAGCTTTCACTTATCCCAGCTGGGGAGGCTTAGAGGAAAATAGGAATTGCAGTGGGAACCAGCTGCTCACATGTCTGTGATGAGCAGGCCCACAGGAAGATTTTTACTCAATTTCTGTGCCTTGCATTATTTAACTTACCACCTGATGTTCCCGTCATGCAGTAAATCCAGAAAATTACTAGTTGTTGAGATTTTCTCTGTGTCTGTTTGTGCAGATACATAAGTTTCTGGAGAATTTTAGATTATATAAAGGAATTTTAGCATGACATTTTAGCTGGTTTCTGTTCTGTGCATGGTGCTCTGGCAGTGCCTAGAGCTTTCAATTCAGTTACTGCAGCCTGCAAGGATCTCTGCATTACTCCAGCCTCTGCACAGACACGTCCTGCAGGCTGATAGTAATCAGGTACACATACAGAACAATGATCATGATAAAAATCAGTGTAACAAAAACAATTTGCCCGATGATCACAAACGTTATTAATTGATTAGTGCAGCAGCTTTACATCGTGATTTAAGACAAAGACAGGTTTTTATTTAAAAATACAGCCAGGAAAGAAAAAAGAAATGCCAAACTGTGATTCAAATATAACTTTGTTGTAACTGTACTAAATAGCGTATTTCTATGCAGATATATTTTATGGAACATTGGAGCCACTCACAAAACATGAGGAAAAAATTATTTTAAAATCAAAATTTATTTGTTAAACATTCCGTATTTTCAAAAAAAGTTTTAAATCCCTTAATGCAATTATATAGTAGAGTTTAAAAAAAAAAACTCCTGAATTTTATTTTGATCCAGGCTCTAACATTAGCTATCTTGTGTCACTGAGTCAGGCAGTGACACTTTTATGCAGAATGGATGGTACCTTTTTTCTACATTTACAGCTACTACTTTTGCAGTTGTTCAAATGTGGCACCCCCAAGAACATATATTTCTCTTTAGTATAAATGGGATTATGAGAGACATCTCACAGTCTACAAAATAAGCAGATCAACGTCTTCTTACTTCAGAGGATGTTCTGAAAATCAGTTATTTTTGCCATTTCCCACCCATAAGGCTATCTTTATCCATTAGCATATGGAATGATATGTATTGCAGTTGGTTTTCTGTTTTATTTTGGTTTGGTTTTTTTAAACAATGTTTTGAAAAGCAAATAATTGTTCTGAATAAAGGGTGGTGGTGGTAAAGAAGTTACTGCCTCTGTTTTAAACTGGCAGTATTTCTTAGGATTATATTTCAACATAAGGGTTTTGAAGACACATATTCAAAGGCTCTCAATTCTGATGTCTTATTTACCACCAACAAAAAAAAAAAAATCTGGCCAGTAGATAAGTGAAGCCTTTTAACATTTAGATTACGTATGTATCCTCCAGGGAATTGCTAATATCTTGGAAGCCAACTGCAGGATCTGATTCTGGGAGGGATCGATCTTCAGAAGCTTAACAAGTGTTTTCTATCCTCTTAAAGAGAAGGGTTGGTAATTCAACCTTTCACTCTCCTGTGAGTCATGGAGCAAACAGTCCAGCAGATGGATCTGAGGTTCCTTCAGACTTGTGAGCTCCTGACGATTCTCAGTACACTCATTAACCTTGTGCTTTTGAAGAGAAACCTACCCTGATGCCTGAAGGCTTTTATATTGATGTTTCTGTTGCCAGTAGAGCTGAAGGAAAATATCATTTGTTTTTCATGGGAAAGTTGAGAAAGGAGAAAAAAAAATGGTTGTTTTTAATTTAATTTTTAGGCTGACATTTCCCCTAAATGAAAACAGGAAAATAGTCAGTTTTCGAATATTGATTTTATTTTTCAAAATGGGGGTTTCAGTATTAAAAACAAATATTTTCCAGGACTCAATCTTTAACAAAGAGAATCCAACTTATTTGGAAAAATCTTGTGAGGGGACAGAAAAGTATTTTCATTTACAATGGCATTCTGTGAGTGAATATATGAGTTCAAATGACAACATTAATATAGTTATTGTAACAAATGTTTGAACTTGCATGATTTTTTAAACTTTCCTTTCCAAGTTTATTTTCAGTAAGTGAGCACTTGCGGACAACAGAAAGTTGAGGCTGAGTTTGCCCCTCCTATGCACAAATCTGCTGCAGAGAGCACATTGCAGAATGTAGGTGCTCCTAGTTTCTTTCCATGGAAGTTCCTGAGGGTACCTGAAGACTCAGTCCAGATGCCTGGATCAGGTATCCACAATGCTTATTGCAATTAATGTGAATCTAACATTACTGAGCTTTTAGCCTCAGAATATGAAACACCTCTGAAACATCTCTGTGTGAAGAACACATGGTCTCCCTCAAAAGTGTGCTACCCGAAAAATTGGGAAATTCTGTTTATGGACTTACACATTAGTTAAATATAATGATGATATGAAAGGAGAAAAACAGAGAACAAAAAGAGAAAAAAAAGAACGGTATGAACTGTGGGAGTGCCGCTTGGTACTTGGGTCATCAAAAGCAGTGAACCATATCCTGACAGGGCCTGTTCTCCTCCACCAGCCGTGGCTGGAGTGTGGATGCCAAATGCAGGTGTTTTCCATGGCTGACATTAGACCCTACAGGATCTGTACAGAGAGGCTGCCCTTTCTCCAAGTCTCTGCTCAGGCTTGCTGAACTGGTGCCCGTAGCAGCTGAGGGTTTGCTGAGGCTTGTTATGTCCCCTCATCGTTTTTGTCTGGGCTTGTTGCAACTGCTGTTTTCTGCCTGGCTTAGCATCTTTAGTCTCTTCTTCCATAAAAACTGCCGAAACTAAGACAAGCATCTATGGCCCCAGGAGGAGCTGTAGCCATGAACTTGGCCAATTTTTAATTCAGCTTTTCAAGGCTATAGCTGTTTACAATTTCTAGCCATGTTAACATCTGAAATGCACTGGTTAGTAAAGACTGTGACTAGTACTGCAAAAATGGACAAAGTCTCCAAGTCATGTAGAATAACACTGGGTCGAAAAGCTAAAAATAAGAGCTATTTATTCTTTCCAGTGGAACAAAGAGAAAATAAGAAACATCTTCATATAGCCTATCAAAACACTGACTTGTATAACATTACTTTGTTGATGGTACTGAACAAAGTGCAATGCCCAACTAGCAGAATTAAAAGTTATTACGAAATATACTTTTCTTTGTTTCACTTTTTTGCGTAGAGGTATGTGCCCCATTTCTCCTCTCACAAATGTAACAGAACCATCTCTTTAGCAAACTGATAACAACTAGCAGCCTTGAATGAAACTGATCTTCACTGCATGTTAATCATGCAGCTTCTATGTCTGCAGCTGTTCCTGCCCTCAGCCAGGAGACTCAAGCACCTGTAGTGTAAGAGAATGATGGGAAAAATGAAGCAGGAATCAGGTGAGAGTAACTGCAAATATCTTTCTAGATTAACCTTATTGTTCTGTTTTCTGAATTGGATGAAAATTTCTCAGGCTTTAATCTATTTTTTTACAGAAACATAAGCAAACATCAGTGGAATACAGCTCTGCTATGCAGCTGCCTTTTCTATTCATCACCTTCACCTTGTCAGCAATCATCTTACATAGTGGTAGTTAATGTAAGTAATAATATATAACTATAGCCTCTCAGTCTTTGCAAAGCTAATGGTTTTAAGCCCACAGTTCTCACCCTGGCAGGCATACATTTTCCCCATTTGTTCTTTCTCTTTTTTGCACTGGTGTACTTCTTACTTTCCCTTTTCATGCACAGAAATTTCATATTACAGTCAGCTCAGTTTGTGTATTACCTGATAATGGGAAATGAATCAAGCTGCGTACGGCTCTCTGCGCCTTGCAGAGCACCATTATTACAGGGTAATGGTAGAGATAGATCAGTACTGCAGAACATATGTTTGATTAGTATCTCCCAACAAGGGCCCAAATTTTATTGGTATTTAATATCAGTAGGCATCAGAAGAGAGATCATCATCTTAGTGAGAATCTATGCTAGGCTTAGTATGATTATCACTACTCATAGCCTTGGGTATTTGGTATTATTATGGCAGTAGTAATGTAGAGTTGTAATGTCATGCAAGTAGCTTGATATCTATCTTTTCCAAATTTCATTCTGCTTTATATATTTTAAATATGTGTAATATGGCAAACAGAAGATACCCAGGTGCCCAGCAGGGTGATGACAAAATATACTCTAAAGATGACATTCACTGCACATTTTCAAACAGCTGCAGTTTTACATCAAAATTCTTGATGCCTCTGCATGTTTATTTCAACAATTTGATAATACATAGCAGAAAAGCTATCATTTAAGTAATTTACAGAATTCAGCTCAGTTGAAGGGTTATTGCAGACAACGCTCACAGGAATGGCAAAAGTAATTGCGAAACATAAATTTCAGTGAATTTGAATTTTCATTACATTTGATACAACAGAAATTGAGAAAAAAATTCCTTTAATTTTTTTTCCAGCACAGCATCTCACTATTTCATCAAAAATTTAATAACACTTATCCTTTGACCACAATCTCACTCCTCATGTGTGGTATCCTTGAAGAAATTTTGCTATAATTATTATTAGTAGTACTATTATTATTGCTGTTAGTGGTGCTTCCAGAGAGTATATGTCTAACCATTCTACCCCTGGGCAAGATCTCCCTTGCACCCCATGCTATATTAACTCAGAACTAAAAAGGTATCCCAGCCAAAAGCTTAGAAATCAAAGAACAAGACTACTTTGGTAGACAAGCCAGAAAAAAGAATGAGCAACAGTCTGGCTCACCATCACATTTTATGAAGAAACCACTGAGAAATTATTATATTTGGTTTAAAATGCTTAAAGCGCCAAACAGGCATAAAATACCATTACAGGTTAAGAGGAGGGAAATGACAACTAAATTATGTGAGAAAAGGAAGGTTATTTTCTGAATGATGGTGAAATCAAACATATTTTCCAGGGCTGCAGAAAGAGTGATCACAAGAGCGGAAAGCAGAGACATGAGTCTGGATGCTCATGGTGAGCGTGGCCCTGAGCTTGGAGCGGCGCTGCAGGAAAACGCTGCCCCGAGCACAGTCCTGGAGCCGGAGCTGCTGAGCGCAGGGAGCCGGGATGCAGCTGCAGGGAAGGGCTCAGGTCTGATGAGACACTCCCAGCTGAGGGCCGGGGTCCCACCGCACTGAGGAGGCCCTGGCAGATGCAAAACGGGCACGTGGGCTCTGCGGCTGCGAGGTCGGTCGTGCCGGAAAGGCCTTCACAGAGGCATCTGCTGTGGCCATCTCTATAATGAAAATAGGAAGTGTGCTTCTTTCAGGGGGAAAAGAAGCTTGTGTGTGTCATAGCTACTCCTCATTAAACTGTTTGTAAACAAGTCGTTTGTTTAATCTGCCTTGCAGTATATGTGTTATAGGATAAAATGTTGCTGGTGAACTAGCCACCACAATTATTAAGGGCCATGACATGATGCTTTGCAGCATAGAGCTGATCATGGGCAATTTACTACAAGGTGAAATAATAATATATATTTCTTGCCTAAGTCATCAGGAAGATCTGCTTCAGGGAACTGGAGCTTTTTCAGTAGAGACCTTGACCAGTCAGAGTAATTAAAAACAGTTCAAAGATATCCTGAGAGACAAAAAAACAGTCTTGGGAAATAATAATGTGGGAGGTTCGTGAGTGTTTTGGGCAAATTAGCAAAGGAAAATTACTGGGTAATTTGGCTAGATATCTTCTCAGAGTGACTTAGAGCCTAGTGAGAAATCTTGATTTGAAAAAAAAACATGGAGGCTTTCTGTGAGTCTAAAAAGATACAGTCAATTTAAAGGAATTTGTTAACTGGGAAATGTTGTACTTTGGGAACTTCTGTCTTGGATAAACTGCTTTCAAAGTGACCAGGAAAGTTGGATTGTCAAGAACTTTTAATCATATTAGAAGGAGCAATAAGGTTGCTGTGAACCCCAAAAGTGAGTGCCATGGGTGTTCAAAATGCACACAGGCATCTAATTTAATACTGGATTCACCCAAGAATGAACATAAAAGCAAAAAGATAAAAAGGACCTTTAATCTCAGCAAAGGATAAAAGGAAAGAGTTAGTGAGAATGTCAGGTAGATTAATTAAAGGAGTCACAGTGAACAATATTAGGCAGTAAATAACATTAGGGCATAACATAATTACCATTTCTAAGGGTTATTTATCACCAAGTAACCCTTTTTGGTCTAGGCCAGTCTTAATCCCCGTGGGCTCATGTACTTTCCTGGAGCAGCCACACCTTTAATTATGTAAACCTTTAGCTTTCTTAATTTTTAGTGCTGATCTGTGCTTGGACAAGTTATTGTTACATTTTGGTTGGATCCTTCCAGCCCTCTGGCCCCAGTCCCTCATTTCTTGCTGGATTTCTGAACTAGAGTCTGAGGCAGTGCTTGCACTGAAGCATCATCTCTCTGTAACTCACTGAACCTTCCAGAGGCCTCAGATGCCACCAGCTGTGTGTTACTGGGGGCTTCCTTGTGGCACTCTTTAACGGTTTGATTTGAAAAGTTTTTTTTCTCCCACTTTTCTGCATTATTTTTTCCCCAAGCAGCAGCACATGACAGTGGCCTGTAATGACAGAGACAAGCTTCCCTTAATATCTGCTCTTTGAAAGAAGTAGGACATCTTTCAATTCTGATGTAATAGTCCTTGCATTGTTTTGTAGTAGCAGCCAAACAAGTGCCAGAGGAAAACCTGCGCTTTTTCCCTCTGCTCCCAGTATCCAATTGACTTGCATGTCTTTCAAGTTATAATGAAAACCATTCCCTGAAGGAAAATGACTACTTGGTTCAAGGCAAAATGTTTACAAATGTTTTCTCTTTACAACATTTTGTTTAAAAAAAATAAAATAAATTGGAATGAGCATTTTGAAGGCATAAGCGATGATCAGAAAGGCTTCGTGATTGAAGCATAGAAAAAAATAAGACTTTTTTTTGTTAACAGATTTCATTGTCTTTAAATATAATAAAAGATTAGTTAAATATTTAAAAGGCAAAAATTAAACAAGAATGATGTGATATTACTGAGGCAATATTCCTGGATTAATACCAAAATAAGTCTTTTTAAAATACTAAAAATTAATTCCACAAAACATGTCTGAACCATTACATTATTTACATGTTCAGTGAGTGAAAAGAAGATGCTAGATCTCCTCTTACTGGAAAACACTCCTTGCACTTCCCAGAGAACACCTCTATAAGCTATTTATGTCAGTGGACCTTCACCTCTGCCCTCAGCTTCTGGTGCAGTAATTCATCTGACTTAATTTTGACTTTTTTAAAGGTTTAGTAAAAATCTGTTGCTTTGACTTCCTCTGCAGACACTGAAGAAAGCTGAGGAACTCCAAAGAGCCCATACAACTGGGAAGAAGGGCTTTATGGAGGAAGTATCTTGTCTTAGAAGGAGTCTAGATAGCCAGATGAGGTCTATAGTTAAAGGGAGCTAGCAGATGAAGCTTAATAGAAAACTGCTTTGTTACGAAACGATAAATACAAAAGAAGTAATACCAGCCTTGCCTTTTCCCACTTGGAAAAAAAGGGGAAAGGTGAGAAAAGCTAGTGGAACTCAGAGCTTTCCATGGTGCTTGCCTCAGAAGAGGAGATTCCCAAACTAAAGGGTATTACTTTTTCTTCTCTCTTCACCTTTTTCTTTCAGTTAATTATAGCCATAAACAGACATATGTATACATATATATATATATATATATGTATATATCTTTATACATCTATTAAATCTTCACAAATGACATAACCTCTCCTTAGTGAAACTGAGTTTTCTAAAACTGAAAGATCAGTCTAAGTATAGGTGCCTAATTTATTAAGAATTTCTTAAACACCTGAGTGATGGGCAAAAGTTGGCTTTAGATGCAGAGCTGACAACACATACAATAATTTTGGTCTTTTGTGTACAGTGTTATAGCTGTGCTACTCAAGCAACCTTGTTATACTGTTCTGAGTCCTTGCCTCCAGCAGGCATAAAACCTACATTTTTGTCCTACATTGACCAAGATTATAGCCATTAACATGTAGTGAAGACTGAAGGTGTACTTTAACTATATTCTGATAAATCAAGGTAATCCCTAAGCTCCTACTCAATGTTCTTCTCAGTTTGTTTAAACATATGAAAACTGTATTTTCACTAAGATTCTCTATCTTTTTTACCTGGTATGTGATCAGAGCACATCTTTTTCCCCTAGCTTGGGCATGCTATTATATGTGGTATATCTAAGTATGTTGTGGAGTTTGCCTTTTGTGCTAGCTAAGCTAATAAGTAAACACTGAGAGAAACTCATCTTGGTAAATTTAAGACACATTAGGAATATTCTGATCTACCTACACTATGCTTCTCATATGTCTTAATTGGAGCCTACCAGCAGCATATTTAGAATATATTTAAATATTCAATTCCATGTAAGGATTCCTAGTACTTAAACATTATGACTGACATACTTATTAATATTATATATCCTCTTTTCCATACAAAAGAGCCCTGAAATGGGGCTCTTAAGTGACAGAACAATGTGAAAATGGAACTTTGAGAAACCTGGAAAATTTACTTCCTGTATCAAAGTAACAGTGGAAATACATCTTTAAAGATGGAGCAATTGAAATGAATACCATAAAACCAGTCATTAATATGCTTTTGTATTTATAATAATACCCCTCATTTTTATTACAACACAGGAGTGCTGTTACATCAGCTGTTCTGGTTTCAAATCTTCTTCAAAATGACCAAGCCTTTTTATTACTTAAGTGAGAAAATACATAATGCCTAGTCAATAAGTCTATTTACCTTAGAAATAAACTGTGCAGAAAGCCTATGCTGGTGAAAGTGCTGAGCATCAGACAAGATGAAAAATGTCTTCAGCTTGAATGAATCAGGGACACGGAGCATCTGGTAGGACTGACCCCTGCATAGAAAGGAAGCACTCACAGTCAACATGTGGAGCTGTGTCACAGTTCCTTTGGTATTTTGAGCCATAAATATAGGAGTGGTTGTGTTGCTTTCTTCTGGGAGGGTTTTTTCCTTCTGTAAAATGTCTAAAAGTCTGCAAATATGTATTTGAAATGGGCTTCATGCAACAAGAAAACCAAATATTGCTAAAGACAAATTGTTTATGATTTCCAAATAGTCACCTTTCTGACTTGTTTTAGAGCCCCCTGTGCAAAGCTCAGAACCTGGAGGATCAGACATCTCCTCCCATGCATCCGCATCATGAATTCTCATCACACCCTGGCAGGGAAAGGGACATATTCTGGCTGACTTCAACAGAAAGACTTGTCTCCTGTATCAAGTAACAGTGAACCATTGCTAGAGCAAGTGAATTTGAGGACAACATTTTGGCCTGTAGGCCAAGTTCCTCAAGACAGAAACATTGGAGGAAAGGCAAAATGCCACTCACATTTGCAGTGTGGTATAAATAAATAATATTGGCCAAAAGTGAAACGACAGTGAAAGTCATCCTTGCTTTTAGTACAAACAAGGAGCTCCCTGTGCAGTGAGCAGAATAAATGAAGCCTGGTTTCCTACGGATTTGTGCCTCACAGTTGGATTCTCTGGTGTCTAGTAAAGTGTAAGCCCCATTTAAAAATTTTTCTTGCATTGCAGGTAGTTAGGCCATCCATCTCCCATGGTATGAGCTCAACTGAAGCTTATTCCTAAATGGAGCATGCTAAGAAGTGCTTTTTCTTCTGGGCAGCAATGTCTTTTTGCTAAACTTGTGGAAATTTATCTCTGACACCCTTTTCTCACTCACTGAGTTTGGCCAACAGGTTCAAAAATTATGGATATAGTCAGATAGGCAGTAAGCCTCAAAAGCACAGGCACTAGAAGATACATACATATGCAGATAATGTGATGTTATCTGAGATAAATCAGATTAATCTTGGTTGTCTGCCTCTTTGGTGCCAGAGCAGAACTGGACCATGTAGAAGAAATTCCCAGAAAACCAGATGTACTTCGATGAGCTCCCACAACAGGTGGGTGAGTTCTTAAATCTGGCAAAGCTGTCCTCCTGATACACATCAAAATGCAAGTATGCCTTTTGCACATCCTTTCTGTAACATTTCCCTGTGGAGGGAGGCTCTGAATGTCTCCTCTCTACTGTGCTAGGTACTCATGTAGAGCCTGAAATATGTTAATTCCCACTAAAATCACAGATGATTAACTTTAAAGTGAGTTATTTAACTCTCTTATGACTAAGATAATTTTTTTCCAAGCCATTACTGCCTAGGAGTTTCTTTTGTGACATTTCTAGCTGCATATTTCACTTTTAAAATTGCAGCTTTGCTTATGGCTTCTAATGACCTATTCTAGAAATTTTAGACTCCTTCAGACTGCAGGGAAAAAATTGATTTCAGTGAAGAAGAAAGTTTTTTGCCTGACAGAGATTGAGGCTCTAGTCTGAAAATTCCTCTGAGCCTGAGGAGGCCTGTGCCACCTTCTGCCAGCAAGATTATACTGTGTAAGTGGATTGTGACTTAAAAAAAGATACCAACTTTTGTAAGACATATAGATGTTGCTAGTTTGCCAGTACTTGAGAAACAAAGCATCATCTGGTCACTGCCAGTGATTAGGAAATTTAACACAACATCAAAAGAATCGAGGCAGTTACCCGATTTCTTCTGTATCTGCTGAGTTAATCCAATGTAATTTCTGACCAGCCTTAAAACAGAATGAGAATAAATATTGTAGGAATAAATTAAAAGGGATCAGTGAGAAAAGATATTAAATTCTCCTCATTAATCTGCCATGGAAGCAAGATTAAAATAATTACAGTTTAAAAATTTACACAGGTTTCATTAAATTCTGAACAGACTTTTCAATAAAGGATTACGGCTCAATGACAATTGTTAGAGACGCCATCTAAGAGGGCAGATGTATTATCTGTATTTTATAGTCATGTAAAAATGTAGTAACTTTTGGTCACAATTAACTAATATCAATTGAAGCTGGAATATTGATTGGCAATCACACATAGCAGCCTCAAGTAATTAACAGGAGATTCTTCTAATGGCTGCTGGACATGAATACTCCAGGTACTTAGTCATCAGCCCTCCTGCTGCCTTTTGCCAAGGAAGAAAGCAGACTTTGCAGGCTATTTTCCTCTTCCGCCCAGGATGACAGAGAGGGAGAAAAATTGAGTGTTAGGTACATGCATGCTTAATACAGAAGTACTGATGGGGAGGAAGAGGAGTTTGTGTGGTTCATGATTTGACTGTCATTCTTCCAGAATCAGAAGGGTTGGAAAAGTAATGACAACTTTCTGTTCGTGACTGGTGTCTGCAGATGGCACAATTGGCAATATATGCCTAAAGTATTGATCATGCCACCTTATTCATCTGTTTAGTCCTTTTCTGATGAGTAAAGGAAGCCTGAAATGAAAATTTCATAACTCTGAGAATGAAGTACCACAGATATAATACTGGCATTTGCAGTCCTTGCATACTGTGTGTGCTCTTACTTGGATGACATACAGCTCATGGTAAGAGAACGTTGTTTTTAGACCTAGAAGAGTATCCTCACTTCTGAGATAAAAGGACCTTGAGTCAGTTTTGAGTGTACAGTTTTGGTCAGGGCAATATAAGAAAGACACTAAACTATGAGTGTCCAGGAGGGCAGAAAAGGTGTTGAAAGGCCTTGAGGGAAACCGTATGAGGAGCAGTTGAGATCATAACTTGATCTCTTCAGCCTGGAGAAGGCGAGACTGAGGAGAGACCTCATTGCAGTCACAAATTCCTCATGAGGAGGAGGGACAGGCACTGATCTCTGTGGCCAGCAGTGACAGAACCAGAGGGAATGGCCTGAAGTTATGTCAGGGGAGGTTTAGGTTGGATATCAGAAAAAGGTTCTTCACCCAGAGGTGGCTGGGCACTGGAACAGGCTCCCCAGGGAAGTGGTCACAGCACGAAATGTGACAGAGCTCAAGAAACATTTGGACAATGCTCTCAGGCATGTGGTGTGACTCTTTGGGATGGTCCTCTGCAGGGCCAGGAGCTGGACTTGATAATCCTTATGGGTTTCTTCCAACTTAGCTTATTCTGTGATTCTGTGACATGTTCTTCCAGATCCATCATGTGAAGCCCTTTTGTTTAGTCATTGACTGTAAGGATTCTGGTTAGTTTTGGTTTTCTTATATGATGGTTAAGGAAACTTTTAGCAAGAAAACAGAGAGGGAAAGCACATTTGAAGACAAGAAAAATCAGATTTCTATTTTTATTAAAATTCTTGGAAAATGCAACCTTCCTAAATTTTCAAAGTTAGGGGAAAGCAAAGTTGCAAGCCTTTCTACTGTTTATGAGTTAACATGAAGGTAGGATAAGAACTTGGATATAAAAGTTTTTTTCTTCTATATTCAATGGTCAACCATAATTTTTCCTCAGGCAAAAGAAAACTATTCAGGTTGACAGCAATAACAAGTCTTGTTTCTATTCTTCAGGTAATTTGTTTTTTGTTCAAGGTTCCTCTTGTCTCGCTTCATTCATGTTGACTTTGCTCTTGCAGGGGATATTTCCTTCCTAAAATCTGGCATTTAAAAGTCATTTGAAATGCAGAGACCCTGAAATGTGATTCTGTGACATTTTAGAATGAAAATATTTTAGAACATTGAAACTAATAATTACAGTATTAAAATAATGATGGAGGTTCAGCCATAAGTGAATCTAATTTTACCACAGCATTTTAATTTAGAACCAATAATTCTTAAAAAGACAAACCTTGCTATCTGGCTCATAAAGTAGATGAAATTATACATATACAGCTGTTGGCACACTGTCATCTTTTTTTATGATATCTTATTGGAGATTCTCTTGTGTCTTTCTCCATTTTCATTATGATCTTTTTATTTCTCTGTTGCTACATTTAATTGTTACAACCAAATATAATTAAAATTTAAGGAGAAGAGAAATAAGAGTTAGAAAATCCACATTAAATGAGAAAACTTATTCTTACTGCTAATAACAATATTTTCTTTCTCTCCTGGCTCCTGAGACAGCTTTTTATTTTTTTTTTTCCAAAGAAACAGGCAACATTTTGAAGTTTAGTCCTTCATTCCTCAAAAGCACAAAAAATGTCCTTAATATCTCTATTCCTTTAATTTCCTTTTTAGTTGTTGTTAGGTACAAAATCAAATTTCACACGAGAGCAAGACAACATTTTTTCCTCATTTGATATTACTTCAGTGAAGTAATAAGAATTTTAGGTGGTGTTTTAAATGTACATGACAAAAAATAGATGTATAGGTATAACCTCTAATGAAATTGCTTAGTAATTAAGTATGCTGTAATTTTTTTTAGCTCCTTACAAGACAGCAGACCTGACATTGAAGAATAACTGAATTGGATATCTTTCTGATTTTTAGTGAATAACTATCAAGTTGTAGAATCCTGCTAAAGGTAGTGTTGTGTATTTAAATCCACAATATTAAATGTATTTATTTGTTTATATGAAAATAAAAATGTAAAAGTGAGAGATGTTTTTGAGGAATAATATTAAAAGGCTTTACAAAATGAGACCTTTTTATACTAGTGCCTAAATTTAGTCACAGTAGCAAAAGGCTGTATAGCAGTCAATTAATTAGGGTTTCCCTTTGTGAGTGCAGAAAGTAAAATATTTGACAACATGGAGTAATGAGGTGGTAAAGGGAAGATCCCTGTCTTTCACAGAGGCTGTTGAGGCCCAGCCTGGCCTGTGCTGGTGTGCTGAAATCAAGTGCAGGTTCTATCCCTTGTAAGACCACACAGCTGAACCTAATTTTGCCATATTGCAAAGACCAGAATCTTCAGTTAACATCTACCACATCCTGGTCCCTTAATCTCTGTATTATACGGTGGCACCTCCCACAGAAAGAGTTCTAATATTCTCACAGAACCTCAGACTAATTGTTATTGCATGTCAAACATATGGAACCACAATTCATATTTACTAGTATTAGCTGATTGCACTGAATACATTTAATCTTGTTTTCACCACTTGATTTTGGTTTTTAGTGAAACTTTCCCTGAAACAAATATTCTTTAGAACTTAGTTTTAGGAGTGCCTGTATCTTGTATTATGACATGCTTTCAAAATCATATTTGTGAAAAATAAAAATCTCTTTCAAAGTATCATACACTGTAAGTAAGAATGATGGAGCAATAAAATGAGTTACTGACATTCTGGGTTCTTTCACAGGTACTTTTCTTTACTTGGAAGATACCTTTGTTCGTAGCATCACAGACCTAATGTAGTTGGCTTCTCTGAGCTGCTATCCTCAGACCTTTGGGCTGAGCTCTTCATACAATCAGTCCCAAACGCACATTACTCATTGTGAGTCAGACTGGTTTCAAGGTTTAAATAGGACATTTTTGCTAGGTTAGTTAATTTAGATGGAAATAGGTGAGGAAAACCTCGCCCAAAGAGCTGAGCAGGCAGATTTTAGCAAGGTGGTCACTGCCCTGTGAGAATGCCAAGCAGGACAGAGTAGGTTGGAAGGTGAGGCTGAAGGCAGTGCAAGAAGATCAGCAGACACAGCCGTAGCTTCACGGCTTGTTCTGTGCACTGGGAATTACTTGCATGTCTCAACAAGGGTCAGACAATATTCTCCTATGAACAACCCCTTTTTTTGTGTTTGAAGTACAGAACAAAGTTGAATAGTTCCTAATTTGGTGGTTCTAGTGTGGGATGAAAACACAGAGTGAGGGTTAGTCCTCCTCAGTAGGAAACCGTCAAGTTTTGGATTTGAATTCTAAATGATTAGTTTATTTTTGGTTATGCTTATTGATAATCAGATACTCCTGCTATACCCTTGGAGTCTGGGAACATTCAAGCTTGGAGTCTGGATTTGAGGACATCTTTGATTTGATTCACACTTGCTACTTGTGTACTAGCTGCCAACATTGTTTAGATAATGCAGCACATCTGACAAGCTCTGTAGGAAAAGCATGTCAAACAATGATGCTTTTTGTTGTGGCCTGGCTGGAATGTTAAACCAGACTTTAAACTATAGTGGAGTCAAGAAAAGATTAAAACGTTTTTTAACAAAGGCTTCAAATGCAGAAATTAAGCAACTTATTCCTTCCACATCACAACCCTTGGATCACAGCCAGGGTAACATTTACAATGTATTGAAGGAGCTCATTCATTCTTCAGATAAAGAGGGTTTTTTGGTTTGGTTTTGTTTTGAAAAAGGGGACATATTTGCAGCACAAAATCTTGATCTGCCCAAGTGTGCCAGAATCACACTAGATGATATTTCTTAAAATTATTTTGTTGCTCATGGGAATATATAAGGAAAGTATTACAGTTTTTTATTGTATACTTCTAGTCTGTATCATTCAATTCTTACATCCTAACACCAGTTACATCACTGGCTGCTTTGACTTCTGGCATAAACCAGACCAAAGAACATCAGACAATATTTTTCATTGTGTTTCAGGTAAAGGGCATTTTTTAAAGACATCTGATGCTATTTTTAAATTTTCAAGTCAGATCCCACAAGGACATACGAGTATTTTTGTTTGAGGAAGGGGAACAAGAAAAAACCAAAACAAATTAAAAAATACCCAACAAACATCCAAAAACTGTCTAGAACTTGTTTCTAGGCGGTGTTTTGAAAACAATTCAGGAAAACAAGAATCTTTTATGCAAGACTCCAGGGGCTACTGCACACAGGAGGTGTGAATACTTGGGTCATTTCACTCCAGAGTGAAGCAGGTTTCAATTCTTTGCTCTCTTCTTCTGAGGAGACTGTCTTAAGCATCAAAAAATAGTATCATTGATGAAGGGAGCTTCTTTCTGCTGAAGGTGATTGCTTCCACCAAGAGAAGAGTGAGCAAGATAGCAGACAACTATTCTAGCAGAAATGAAGCTTTGAAGAAAGAGGCTTGGAGAGCATTTTTTCTGTAAGAAAAACGAACTCAGCTGTGATCTTATGACTGAATTATACCACAACATGAGAGAGAATTCATGACATGTCTAGATAAACTAAGGGGTACTAAAATATAGGTACTGTGACATATTTTGTATCTGAACGATACAAATACATCTGAGCAGATACAAATATATCACAGCTTTCCAACTATATGCACGTGGCAGTGGTTGATCCAACTAGAAGACAAAATTCTCCAATCCAAGGTACGTACACACTGCCTCTTGAGTCTCTGGCTTTTCAAATGCATCCCTCTGACACACAGCAGACCAGGTGGGCAGTCCATCCACTTGGTATTGCAGTTGCTCTCTTTCTGCTCCAGGAATCACCTTCCTGCTCCATCTTCAACTTACATTCAGTGCATTTTTTCCACTGCAAAGGTGAACCACCAAGAATTTTACATTACTTTTTCATTCATTGCCTTCTACGGACCACTGTTAGGATTAAGCACGATGAACTATATTCATAAAATAAACCTCACAGACCAAAAACTTCTCTTTAATCATTCATGAACATTCAGCTAGACATTTCTGTCCACAGCTGAGTCTTTATAGTAAACAATAGAGTTATTGTGGGCCATAAAGCTGTGGGGAGAGGCCTCTGACATAGTAATGAGGTAATATTTATACTCAAAAGTCTGCTCTTTTTGCAGCATCTTTCTTCATACTTTTTCCTATTTTATATGTGTAAAAGAATATTTGTACTTGCACTGAGATCAATACTAAATAGCTTGCCCTTTAATTACTATTATTTAGTACATTTTATCCCCCATATATGAGTGTCTAATAAAAGCAATCAAGACAGAAAATTGTTTCCATAGAGAATAATACCAATTCATGTTTGATAATTTCACCTACGGTAAATGGAATGAGCAAAGAACATATAAATTAAGAACGTATAAATGAAATTTGGCAGTTATACTCTGGTTGTTTCAAAGTGCCTGATGTACACAGGTGAGCAAATAATGGGTTATTTCAGTCTGGTGGCTCACATATCTGCCAAATCATAAGCAAAGAAAATCAGTGATGATGAAAGCAGTTCTTTATGGAGAAAGAAGAGTAGAAACTCCTTCCCTATTAAGATTTTAAGAATTCAAAATATGGGTGTTATTCAGACCATAATTTTTGTTCTTTTACATATTTCAAAATTATTTATATTCTGTATTTTTCATCCAGTGATTTAAATTTTTTGTATTCTCTTTAATTAAAATGTTGTCTGACACAAAACACAAATGTTTTAAACAAAATATGTCAAAACAAAGTTCTTGGCACTTCAAAATATTCCCAGGTACATATATTTATTTTAATTTCAGTCAATTTTTTTACACAGTTTTGGTTTCCAAGAATTTTTTTGGCAAATTTAGTATTCATTAAAAATTTTGCCCCCCCTCAATTACAAACATAATTATGCACACATAACATCCTCTGAGGTAGCAAAGTGTCATTGGCCTACTCCAACACAAGATGCCAAATTATTTCTGAGGAAAGAAGGGAGAAATGGGTTTTATCTATTGAAATACGTCAATGAGCTCACCTTCCCACCAAAGGCCTTTGGCATGCTGCAGACTTCGAGCTCTTACTTGTCTACCAGCTTCTTGCTCTGAGGTTTGGCACTCCCAGCAGTACACCAGTAGGAGTTCTGTCCCACTAGAGACCACAACTCCCTTCAGACTCCACACCTGAACTCCTTCCCATGTCAGCAGGACAGGGAGGAGGGTATGTACCCTAGTCTTGTCATGCTTTGGGGTTGGACAGCAGCCTGGCTCAAAATCTGAAATAATTTGCAGGTTAAACACTAGGGACATAGGGTTGTGTCTGTCCAACATGAGCTTCTCCAATAAACTTCCTTCAGCCCTTGCTTTGACTCTTCACCTGGGAGAAGGGATGGCTGGATGGGATCAGGCAACAGGGATCACAGCGTTTACAAGCCATCTGTTCACAAATCTTCTCTTTTATATATGCCTGTCACAGACAGTTATGGAAGGACAGAGGAAGGTCAAAGTACCTCTTTGCCCAGACAAGAGAATGGATTAAGTATGAGAGATGTGTGCCTGGGGTGGAGGAATTTACTCCAGCTCTGTACACAAGAGTGAGCTGTGACCACATATAGCTGTGGAGTGGGAACGGCAGTCTTCTCTATCTCCCCTCAGATAAACAGAGCACATTGTTCTTGAAGTCAAAAGTAGAGCAAGGAATTGAGACCTAATTGCTTTTCAAGTAGGGAACTCAATTCTCTAGCAAGTGTAGGTTTCTGTAGGGGCGACTGCCATGTGTTATGTTATCTCTTGGTCTTCTGAGGTACTGTACCAAAGGTAAGAGGTAGAAAAGAACTATCCAGCCAGGCAAATGGATATAAAATGCATGGACCATACTAATAAACTGGAAAAAACAGCGCTTTCTATGAAAAATTGTCTAACTCAAGCACTGTTTGAAACAATCAATAATAGCCACGAATGATAGTCAACTTTTATTAGTATATGGCCTGACATACCTGGCTTTAGAAAAGGAGCTTGATTAACCTCTTTAATTGAGAAAGATAGACTTATCAATTAGACTCACATATGATATCCCTGTAAATGTTTAAACATCATGAAATGATTAAAAATTTGTTAGCAGTATGAAGGAAATCCAATAATTTTCCAAAATTTCAAATGATTCACCTTTCAGTGCATGAAATCCATGCAGACTTTGTGATGTTTAGCAAATATTCTAAATGTCTCCTGCAAGTGCAAGCACATCATTTACAAGGCAGAATGGTGTTGGATTAAACACAACACAAAGCATGTGCCAGGTGTCCCTCAGGACCACCCCAAACACTCCTGCTTACAACAAACAGCTGCCAATATAATAAAGTCAGCTTGGTGTTTATGACATATTTGCCTGACATTTTGACAAGTGAATCTGTGGTTTTAAATTGGTTATCCTGTGCTCCTCTTCACAGATGACTCCAGAGATTGATGGTAGGATATGGAGTCTTTCCTCTGTAAGATCTTTGGTCTGTATCCACAGTAAGGAGAAGTGCAAAATCTTCCATATCTCTTTTTATTTTCCCAGTGTGTTTATGATGAGAAGACAGAAGGAACTGTTTGCAGTATGCAACAGAATGTTTAATTACTTGCAATCCTGCATTCCATTTAAGGCCTTAGTTGTTCAGCTGAAGCTCACACAGGCAGTGAAACCCATCAACACTGGCATTAATTGGAACTCCTGTGAACAGTTTCAGCATTTGTCTTTCTATCTACCACTAGAGAGTGGAGTCTTGCTCTGCCAAAAAGATACCTCCCCCCAGGTGCCAATGAAACAGAACATTAGCACACTGTGGAGAAATTCCTGTTGACTTCATCATATATAGACTGAATTTGGGTTCCAGTGCAGTCTGTCTGAATCTCTCCAAAAAAAAAACAACAATCTTGTAAATCCTGAGTGTTTTCTGTTACCAAAGAGGGCCACCTTCATGCATAAAACTGCTTCTTACCTGAAGTCATATGCCCTTTCTCTTTATTAAAAGAGAAAATAGAAAGAAAAGGAGACTCCACCTTAAAAGCTTCTGTCAGAGCTCTATGAATTCTAAGAGCTTTGAACAAACCGAAAACCATAAAGAGGCTTTTAATGTCAAACAAGCAAGGAAAAGCTAAGATTAGATTAATTCTTTTCCTCTCTGCGATTTAACAGTTACACTAGTGGAAAGAAAAGGGCTAAGCAAGTTAAATGGCTTTGAAATATTTATTTGCTTTTCATAATAACTGCATGTATCCCAGCTGGAAACAATTATTGATGCTGGTGCAGATCACAAAGTGATGTGATAGAATGAGTGGCTAGTTTAATAGAAAATTATAATAACAATGAGCAATGTAAACAACTAAATCAATTTCTATTGATATACCAGTAAAAGATCAGACATGATATACAGATCTGGCTTCTTCCTACAGATTTTGCAAGGTATTCTTGTAGAATATAGCAAGTATTTAAAATTATTCTCTAGAGTTCCTGACATGGACTTATATATGCAGCGTTACACTAAACTTTACAGCATTTATTCCATGATAAGAGGCAAGTAGATAATACCTCTCCTTGCTGTTCCCCTAATATGTTCCTCTGCTGGGACTTAATTTCTCCCATTAAGCTTTGAGTCAGGGTCTTTGCTTAATAGGGAAGACTTAGTTGTTCTCCTGCAGTCACTGCTCTTTCTAAACCTAAACCTTGATTACAAGATGAAAAATTTTGCATGTAGAAAAGGATTGATGCTGCCAACACACTGGTTTTTTAGAGATGATGCCAGGTATTTGACTATAAAGGCAGACAGGGATGCTCAGACCCCAACATAAAGCCATGCAAATAGTTAAAGATGGATATCAGCAGAAACACAGATTTTTCTACTAATATATGAAACACTGTGCTTTAAAAAATCCATTTGAACACCAAAGTATCAATAAATAAAAATAGTGCTGTAGATAACATTTGCCTACAGGGGCTTAAAAGCACTTGTTGGCTCAGATTGTCCAGTAAGGAACTACCACTTCACTTACACAATACCTGAACCTTGCTCTGTCTCAGAACTACCTCAGCCACTTAATCACTCCTTCATAATAAATGGTTGCCTATATCATAAAGGGGGCCTTGCTGTTTATGATGAGTAAAGCACACTGTCAGTGAATACAGTGCCTGAGCAGAACATTTTTTTCTGTAAATATTTATTTTCTCATGCTCAAAAAGCTAGTCCATGTAAGGTTTTCCACAGCTGACTGGGAAAAAAAAGTTACTAATAATGTATCTGATACCTTAGAACTCACCACGCTTAGGGACATGAGTATCTGAAGCACCTGCTTAAATGTACAGTTGGCTCTAGATGCCATAGGTCCCAGCTGGTTTCATCTCAATAATCTTCATCCATTTCACTGAACTAGGAGCAACCAATCAAAGAGCACAGCTAAAGTATAAAAGTCTAGACTATTACACTACAGAGCCAAACCTTCAGATTTTGCCCACTGAAATCTCCCTCACATTTCTAATATCATCAGCACCTTGCAGAACTGAGTGCCTATTTTCTGACTGATTCTTTCAAAGAGAGAAAAGCCATCAGAACCAACTCAAATACAAACTGCATCTCTAGTGACAACTTGACACTCGGTTCTTTTCCATAGTTTTAAATTTGGCTCTTGTGAACAGGATTAAGTTGCATACAATCAAGTGTTGGAGAGCATCTGACAACTAGGCCAGGGAAAGGATAGGCAGTGTTCTTGTTTTCCTTTCAATTCCTGTAAAGAAGAAACTAATCTTTCTTGTTTTTAATGAACAACTTCCTTTTGTGTGACAGTAAATTTCCCTTTCAAAAAGTCTTTCCTCAGTGAACCAGATGCTTCCCTGAGCAGTAACAGAAGCAATCAAACAGTCCTGCAGGCTGTTCGTGACTGGGACGGAAAATGGGCAAGGATGGACACTGGTGTTACAGAGAGTACTGAAATGACTGATTCTTGCTCCTACAAGATGAGCAAGGAATATAATTTGAGGTAAATAAGTATTCAGATTTTCTTCAGTGAATTGAAATATGTTGGACTTGGTGGCTGCGTTAAAAATTGGTACAAGTCCTGTTGTCCAAGCATCATCCCTTTACAAAATGCATATTGCAACAAAACACATACTTGTTTTTGGCCTTGCTGCAGAATCCTCATATGCTTTTATTCAGACTGGCCCAGATTTTATGAGGAGCTAAGTCATCACCAAACTCTCTTTAAGTTCAGTGGAAACTGACGTCCTGAAATTATTTTAAATATTGTGCTTTATTGTAACTTTTTTTTTAGCCTTTCATTTCCAAGTCATCTTTGAAGCTTTGATACTTCTATGGCTATAAGGAATGGTTTGCTCAATTTTAACCTTTCACATTTTATTAACAAAATCAAAACCAGGACAATTAGATACCTCCTGATTTTCATTTATTTTAATATTAAGGAAATGTTTGAAATGGCACAAGTCTCGGGGAAAGTACTTCAAGACGTGGCTGCAGCAGCACTGGGGTTTTGGTCACAGACATCAAAGATAACTTGAAAAGAAAAAAATTTGAAACCGATAATTCTTAGCATTTCAGGATATATTTAAATAATTTTGTTACATATATACGAAAAAAAGGCTAAGAAAAGAGAATTGAGTATTGTTGAAAACCAATATTTTGAGTGTACAACTGAGCTATTCTTCGATTTTTTTGTTGGGGAAGACATGAGAAATAAAACTATATAGCAACAGTGGAAGATTGAGTAAGCAGGTATTTAGGAGAATACCTGCTGGAGAACATCTGCCACTGGCCTTCCTGTATGGCCATTAGAAAATTATTTATTACTTTAATCTTGTTCCTAAACTCAGATTTTTCTACCTCAAATGTCTGCGCACTAACAATAGATAGATGTGGATGTCTTAAATGGTAAGACCATGTCTTCCATTACCACGTCTTAAATACTTCAGCCAGAGTGCTTGTTGTCTATTGCCCAGAACTGGCACATTAAAGCAAAACATGGCAATAAATACAGATATATATAATATCTGAAATCTCGCTACTATTCCCCTTATGAATAATCGAGAACCTTGGATAATGTAGCCTGATACAGATTTAAAAAAAGTAAAGGTATTATAGCATTGTCAGTTGTCTCTTCACTCCTTTTGTTTGCGGTGCCTCTCCTATATTTCATTTCCAAAATCCTTGAGATTGATATTATGGCTGAATTTATGACTCTCTTGAGGGAATTTTGCATTTGCATTGGTAAGCGCTCCATAGTTTTCATAGCAAGACCTAAAGAATATTAAGGAAAATTGTTTTTCAAAATTCCCTGACAGTGCTGGAGTTTTGAAGGAGGAAATTTTGAGGAGTTTGTGGGCATGAAAATTAATTGATAACTAAAAACAATATTTGTCCTAAAAAGTGTTAGGGATGCATTCAACCACAGTTTTGCAGAAGGCAGACATGTTAGCTATTAGCAACAAACAGTGTATGGGAGAAGGTGAAAAATAAGTAAGAAGACTGGCCAGATGCTAGAAGATTTAGTCAGCAAGGACTAGACATTCATTTATTTCCTTAAAATGCCTCTTTAAAAGATTAAAACCAATAATAATCTAGAATTTTGAGAAGCTGTTTTAATTATTATTTTTGTACCTACTTACATAAACGCTTTAAGATTAGCTACAAGGTCTCATATTACACAACTAAGAAAAGAATGGATGTGTTTAAAACAATGTGTACTAATATACTACTTTTGCTGCTCTGGGGGAATTTAATGGAATTTTAAATGTATCAGAAGTGAATTACTATGTTTATCAAAAATTTTAGATACTTCACAGTAAACCACAATGAAGGCATGAATGAAATATTTAAACAGCCTCACACTCTGCTTCTTTATTGGTCCTATCAAAGGTGTCATTGGTGTAGACACTTCACCTGATCTTTACATTTTAAATGGAGGCTTCTGAAGACTTCTGAATACCAATACGTTTAGTAGTTGTGTTATGACAATTTTCATTTAAATCAAAATAATCTTGGTCTTTGGGCCTTGGACTAGTGATATCTCATTATAAATTCCATTACCAAGAATTAATAGTGAGGCAATTGTAGCCATCAAATGCAGAGTTCATGGGCACAGGACAAAACATGTGCATCACAGGAACATCAATAACAGGCTGTGATCCCAAGCACAGAGTTGCTGTTTTTTCAAAGGTCTCTGTAAGAACTTCAAAATCTCCCTGACCATTATTTAATGAATGTAAAAGTAGGATTGTTTCTCACTGTATGTAACATTTTTCTTTAACCTGCACTGGATTTCATCTGCCACGTAACAATTTCATCTCCCACTCTTTTTCTTTATGACCAGCCCGCATCTTTATTCCCCCAAGTAATTATGGTGTTTATTTGGGAAATTCTCATGGGAGCCTAGGTTCCCTTCTTCTGCCTGAGTGTAGTCTGTAGAACAGCAGAGGTCATTCTGCCCCAGAAATAAAACAATTCAACAGTAACAAGTGAGAAAGAAATCCTATTGTCTTTCTCACAGAGCCTTTACCTTGCCATGGCTTTCACTGCCAGGGGTGGCCATTATCAAACAATTCCCTCTCCCCTCTCAGCTGTTCCACTCAAGTTCATGATTCAGCCTGAAGTGGTTTCCCACTAAGTTTGTTTTCTTTTGAGTTTCTGCTCCGAATGCCTGTCTGCATATCTCAGTGCCAGCCTCCATCAAACCAGGAGAAGGTCTGGGTGCTGAGAAGGGCTGCCTGGCCACAAGCAGAAAAGGCAGAAGAGAAATGAGGGAGTGAGTTCATACCCTTCAGATCTAAAGTCATGGGTCTTGTGACCCCTGTCTCACCCACAGTCCCTGGCATCTCCTAAGAACACAGCAGCTTCCAGGCACATAGGTCCAGCCATGCCCTTCTACCCCAGAAGATGACCTCTTAAAATTGTGTGCTCTTTAGCAACCAGGATGGTTGCTTCAGAGGCAGTGGGAGTTTTTGGTGGAAGGATGGAGTGGATGCTCTGCATCACAGCTCTCCCTTTGCACATGTTCAGTTAATACGCCAAGAAGAACCTGTCTCACTCTAAGCTTGTGTCTGGGGCCATGTAATCCTAGGATTATGTCAGCAAGGGGTGAAGGTGTGAGGGTGCATCTTCAAGATGAGCTTGATCTCAGGAATCGATCTCTGTTTTCCCATTTGCAACTACTCTTGACATCCTGCACAAAACTTATGCTTCATCTACTCAGATGAAGCAATTAAGAAAGGAGCTCACCAGTTCCTTGGATGCTCTTGCAAGAGATCCCACAGAAGGATCCTAGACTTGTTCAGGAAACAACTTTGAGGGAAGGGGTGTGGAGTAACAGAGGCGATAGGATCTGAAAAGGAACTTGCAGTTCAGCACAGCTGCCAATTTTGGCAGCTGGAATGGGACAAATACTAGAGCTGTTCACTCACAAGGAGGAACATAATTTCTACTTGGTCATGACCTCATTCAGGTATAGATTTCAGGGCAGTTAAGGTCATCCTTAAGGTCCTCTGCTGCTAGTGGTAGAGGTCAGAACCAAATGTGAACATAACAAATATTTCCTAATTTCTCAAGGCTATGTTCTCTGTCACTCCATCCCTGTCAGATGGTGGGTGATTCTGCCATGACAGTAGTTTTCTAATAGCAACAAGATTTCGGGGAAATTTTGCTCTGGAGGCATATTTGGCAACACTCTTTTTCCCATTACCCCGGGGTTCCCATCTTTGGAGCCCTTACAGTCCTCGGGAAAGTGGTCCCAGTGCAGGGATGGAGGATGAGGAAACTTGGCCTCAGGTATCCTAAATGAAATCCTCAGGCACTTTAGGTACATCTGAAAAGGACAATGAGTTACATTTTGTGCTTACTCAGAAGACCATGATTTTCGATGCTTGGTGTGTTCTCTAAATGTCAGAACTTTCCCAGCAAAAGCCCTGGTGTTGACATAACTCTTTTTGACAGAAAAGAGCTTTCAGGTTTTGACAGTCCTGGATGTCATATGGGTTTCTTAGAAATACTTCTGTCAGCCATTTGTCTTACTCTGCTGGGCTTGTCTGCTGACAGAGGCACAGGTCACTGTAAGAACAGTGAAAGGAACTTATTAGTGTAGGAAAGAAACTGATCTTTTTGTAATTCTAGCTCCTCCTTCAACTTGAGCCTCACTTCTCCACTTCTGTCATGAATACAGAAGTACTCTAACACTACCTGTGTTGAGAACACTTGGTAAAAATAGACATTTGTGGTAGGAGTAATATACATAGACAGACATGTAAGTTATGTCAGATAAGAAAGAGTACGTTCCTAAAAGAAAGTAATTTCTGTTTCAGCTGCTTTTAATGGAAGACCATCATAGAAGAGGATTTCTTAACCATAAGAAGTTCATTTGCTAATCAGACACAATCTATTAGATGTGAAGTTTTGTGTAACTGCTTCAACCATTCATAGCTGCATGTGAAGTTATTTGCTGATTTTCCACAGCTTTCATTTGTTCAGCAAACACACAGATGAGGTGATCATTAGCATCTTTATATATTGAATCAACTTATCAGCCTTCAACTCTCTTTCTCTGAACAAGAAGCAAGTACTTAAATCACACTTATTCTATAGTAAAGTAAGTTTTAAAAAGTAATAAGAAACTATTTTATTATAGGCAACTATGATTCTGGAAAAGCTTTTCAGCATCTGAAGATCTCTGTTGATGCTGCGCTTAATCAAGTGTGATACTTGATATTTTGTGATGTTTAACAGGAACTTAGGTTTAGTTCTTATCTTTTGTGATTGCACTGGGTGTGGTTAGGGTGGAGTTAATTTTCTTCGTAGCAGCCTATATAGTGTTCTGTTTTAGATTTGTGACCAAAATGGTGTTGATGATAACACAGAGATGTTTTCACTGCTGCTGAACAGTGCTTGCACAGAATCAAGGTTTTCATGAGCCGATAGGCGGGGGGTGAACAAGAGATTGGGAGGGGGCACAGATGCAACTGCTGATCCAAATTGACCTTAGAGATATTCCCCATTATACGTCATGTTCGGCAATAAAATTGAGGGAGTTTTTCCAAAGAAGCTGTTGCTCTGAGACTCACTGGACCTTCTTCTGCTGATGGGAGGTGCAGAGTGAATGTCTTTGCACCACTTGTTGAGTTTTTTCCTTTTTACTTTACTTTAAGTATCTTTATCCCTCCCCCACCCTGCTGGGGGAGAAGGCAGTTGGCTGGGGCCTTAGCTGCTAGGGACTTGGCTGCAGTAAGCTCACTACCATGATCCAAAATAAATGTCAAAAATATTCAGTACCACATCTCATGCGTTTCAGCTGTGATGTGAATAATATTTTGATAGTCCCAAACAATGCAAAAAGTATGTCTGTCTGACTTACCAAGTCTTTGGTGTAACGTTTCCTGTCTGGCCTATAAGTCTTTATTCTTTCTCATGACAGGAACCCCACAGGGCAAATGCATGGAACCCCCTGCCACAATTACCTCCTTTTTGATATTGTTTTCCAGAACTGTTATGACATTAGTGGTATCCTCTTGAGAGAGGTTTCAAGGTGATCACTTAGTTTTGTCCTGGTGAAGGAATATTTGCCAATTCACATAGCTAGTCACTTAAAAAAGTAAAGAGCACAGGAAAAAAAACCCATCTTTTCCCTCTTTCCCCTCTGTTCTTTCACTTTGTTTGGGGACTTTTGCCCACACGATCAAAAGTGCACTGACAGTGAAAGGAGTCTGTGCACGTGTAAATCTGTGTGGGGAAAGAATTGAGCAGGAGTAAATGATGCCAGTTATTACAGTTCTAACTAATTTATTCCATTCTATATAGAACATGAGGAATCCAGTCATCAAGTCTGTGTGGACACAATATTTACTATAGATAAACTTCTACAGAGTTAACCTTCTTGAACACAAATATACATGAAACACCATTGATTTTACTTCACATAGTGAAGAAAAACAATCACTTAGATTAATTTCATAACTGGATGTATTTCCATGGCCATTTTTCCACAAGATGTTATAGTCCAGTGATCTCTTCCACTCCTAATCTTCAGGAACACAATTTGATACAAGTCCTCTTCTTTGTATCCATGCCAATGACAATTTTTCTTTCTTAAAATTGTTGCTTTTCCTTTAGCCAGAATTTTACTCTGGCTAATTGGTTGAGAATTATTTGGCTTTCTCAAGTAGTTTTTCCCAAAGGATTCCATCCCTTCCACCAATGGTTCATTGTTTTACCTCCTGAATGACAGAGGCAGCATGTGGATTAAAGAAATAATACATCAAATTATGTGGCAGAAAAAGGGATATTCGGGCTTAAAACCTAATTTTGTCTCTCTTTGGTCTGTGTTCCACCTCCAGCCATAACTCATTGCCTCTACCCTCCGCTGCATACAGGGTGCTCCAGATGGTAACGGAGTAATGAGATACTCACAGTGCTCAAAGTGCAACTCTAGGAACCAAAATGGCCCCAGTGCTCTAATGAAGTTAGGGCAAGAGGCCAGTTTGGTAGAGAATTCATTTTGTTGTCCAAATTATGCCTCACCACTAGTACTTCTGAAAATATCAGAAAGTAGACTGAAATCTCCAAAAAGTTAATTGTTTCACTGAACCTTCAAATGAAGCCAACAATCCACTGGCACTTGTAAAAAACAACAATCAGGAAAGCACTGAATTCACCAGACATACAGTTTTCTACTGAGGTGTGAACGAATCACTATGACAGGGCGTCCTGAAGTTTCTAACTGAAAAGTTAGCTGCTTTCTGTGTGATTCCCAAATCATGTATGAGTGCTTAGACAAAGGTGGTTGGTGCATCACTGACCTTATCTGCCAACATACTTTAGTTGTGACCTGTAAAATAAAGCACATTTTATATTTATTTAATCACTGGGTTTGGTCTCCTCTGAATTATAAAACTATGTCTTGGATAAAATGCTATGAGATTGTGCTGTGAATTTAGTCCATAAATTCGCACCAATATTTGTTTTTATCAGCATTAGATCAGTCCTGGCAGTTTTCTGTACAAATGTTAATTCCTGTGACAGAGTAGCTGTTTTTTATTTCCACTGAAAATAACAGAGAAAATTTTCAGTAATAGATGGGAATGAATCAAAATGCAGGTTCCAAACAGCTCTGTGAGCCTTTTTGCTCTATGGCAAATAATAAAGTATATTTTCTTTATTTTACTTTAACAGTCAAATTTAAAGTTACCTACAAAAGTGATATATGGTTTCTGCAGCATACCTTTTTAGGTTTATTTAAGAAGATTTAAAAATTATTTTTTCTAGAGTATTTTAAGCAGCTCTTGTGCACTCTACTTTTTCTAAAACTTTATGGATAAGTGAAAGTAGTATTCCATGCTGTGAATGTAATTATATGTGAGGAAAAAGTATATATTTAATTGTGGCTTAAATAACAGAATTTTCCATTTGTTTCACATAGAAGAAAAATACTTTGGGAAGGATTTAATATTGTGTTTCTTCAATTAAAAAGTGGAATAATCTATAATTACACCTTGGATCCTTAATGGTCTTCTAGAAAATCATTAAAAAGCAAACAAACAAGCTTTAGAGATCTGAATGCTTGCTTGATTTCCACTGCCTATAGAGGCTTTTGAATCAGGCAAAAAAAAATATTAGACATTTCTCACATAGAATCATGGAATGGCTTGAGTTGGAAGGGACCTTAAAGACCAAGAGCATGCACTCCTTTCACTAGACCATGTTGCACTGCAGATAAATAATTTTGGATATTGGATCATATCACAGAGTCAAAATGGCTTGAGTTGGAAGGGACCTTAAAGACCAAGAGCATGCACTCCTTTCACTAGACCATGTTGCTCAGAGTTCCATAAGACCTGGCCTTGAACACTTCCAGGGATGGGGCATCCACAGCATCTCTGGGCAACCTGTTCCTCGCCATCCTCACAGTAAAGAATTGTTTCCTAATATCTAATCCGAACCTCCTCTCCTTCAGTCTGGTATGACTCTCTTTTGTCCTGTCACTCTTAAAAGGATAAGATTTCACAGGTCCAAGCAAAGTGTTCAGCCCTTCAGGTCTGTGTAGGGACCAGATGAGTTGTTGTGCCGTTTAGGAATGGGAAATGTTGATCTTCAGTACCAAGGGCCCAGGGAGGCCCTGTTCAATAAGTCTCACACCTCTAAGAGCTAAATCTCATAGATCACAGATCCAAATGCCAGACATAATAGTGGCATTTAGGAGTGCTGAATGGGCAGTTTTCATTGCTGTCCAAGGACAAGGGTTTAAGCTACATTTCTTTAGCAATCTGAGACTTCTCCTTTGTCTGTGCCATGTCATGTTCTAGCCTTCAGAGGAGAAGACATACTATCTGCTTGGCCATAGAGCTAGCATATCTTCCAAGCGATGAAGGTTTCATCCTCACTCAGTTTTACAACAGAACAGTCTCATATTTTCAGTTAGCTTTTTCTTGGTGGCAGCAGAGGGTCTGAGGTGCACAGAAAACTGCTTATGCAGCCAAGTGGCCCTCTTCCACTGTGCCAGGGGATGGCTTCAGCGGCACATTCTTCTGTCACTGGCAGGTGCTCACACATTCCCTGTGGTTGTATCTATAAGTAATAGAGAAGGCCTGCTAGAAGCAGTTATGGTGCTAGATAGTTGCATTACTGCCCAAAATTCTCTGAAAATTTTAATTTTAAGCCTTGATTAACCTAGACATATCCAGGGAAAATCAAAATCCAAGGTGATACTCTCGTCACAGAGTGGAGTAGGAAGATTATATGTATAAAAGGGTTGAAGCATATATATTTCCCTTTTTCTCAGAACATAAATGCCAAAATGGAATCAAAGATTTTCACCACTAATTGAGTTTCTGTTCTTTGTCTGTTGAGGTCAGAATTGTAAAACATCTTAAAGATGCTGTCTGGAGTTTTGGTTTTACTTTCTCAGAGGAAAGTATGTTTTGTTTTATAAAAGTCTTTTAATTAGAGATCAGGTCTTATCAGGGTGAATTCTGTGACCTTCTGAAAGACTATTTTTGCAATGGAAAATGAGTTAAGATTAAGATTAAATTCTCCTATAATATATATGTCTTTGGTTTTGTCTGATGCTGAAAATAAGAGATTTGTGTTATTTCCATGGCTGAGTGTGTTGTAATAGTTGATTTGCACAAAATATCAGCAGCGTTTAACAGACCAGTGAATAGCACAGAGCTGGACCTCAAAAGGCTCCTTCACACTTTCCTGAAGACTGCAGGTAAACCCTTTTAAAATCCTTTTGCCTCAGTTTTCCTGTTTGTAAAATAAAGTTGTATTCCATTCCTTGGTAAAGCCATTTGATATCTACCAGTCAAAAATATATGTATTACTAAGTGAGTTGAAAGCATTAATTTTTCAAGGTATATTTGGCATTTGTTTTGATGTCATTCTAGTTCTATAAGACATGCATGGGGAAAAAAAAACCAAAACACTGAACAATTAATTTTTTTTTTCAATGCCCCATCTTACCCCCAAATAGAATGTTATCAATTAAATAACTAAGATGAATCCGAAATTCATCCTTTATGCTCCATTTTATGAATATAAAAAAATATGCAATGAAAAATATGACCAGAGAGTCTCATAATTTTATACTTTTCAGAGTAAATAACTGTATTTATTACCTGTTTTGAATAATTAAATTATTATCATCACTTCCACAGCAGAGAAAATGTGGAGAAATCATTTTGCAGAGCTTCGTCTAGATTGGCTAGCACTCAAATGAAAGCAATTTTCTGTCTCTGGATGTTTCAGACACTAGACCTAAATATATTTGTAGCTTTTCTGTAAGAAATGAGAGGTCAGGCATCCACTTTGATTATAACATTTAGTGGAATGACATTTTCATGGTAAATTTGGGTACTCAGAAAAAAATCTCATAAAAGACATTGGTCACTTGCTATTTAAGCTGTAAAGAAAAATGTTTCTTTTCACCTACAGTATGAGATGCCCATCCATTTTTTTTTTCTCTGAGCTTAGCAAAAGCAGGTTCATTTATCACTTTGACTCTTTTGGCTTTTGAGTCAGCAGAGTTTGAACACCTCTTATATCTTTTTCCCCTTCCTATTTTTGCAAGACAGCCACAAATACTATACTGAGCACAAATAAAGACAGTCTTTCTTCTGAAGAGCTTTACAAGTAAACACTTGGAAGGCTAGACATTCTAAGAAATCCAGATGTTTGGAAGGACTTGAGTGTAGAAAGGGTAGTGTGTTGGCTGAAGTTAAGCATGAACGTTTTTACCAAAATATGCTACTAAATTTAGCCTGGGTGGCTCAAGAATTTTCCCTTTTTTTACCCAGACATTTCTACTATTATTGTTTTAGGAACCCATTTGGATCATAACCAGGGGCACATGAGCAGCTCTGGGTAACTACAACTTCACTTATTCCCTGAATGGGTTTCAAAGACCTGGAATACCTGTTTCTTACCACTAATTAGTTCTGGAACACTCCTTGTAGTGTCAGAATATGGCTTATGTCCATTTATTTTTTAGTGGCTTCTTAAACAAAATCAGGTTAATGACAATTGAGTTGAGAATCTCTTTGGGTTAGTCTACAGTCAAGTCATCTTTAAAAAATCTTGCATGTAGTGGTTGGGTGTAGCTACTACAATCCCAACAATTCCTAAATTCCCAAATCCATCAGACTACGCTACTACTTGGTTGCTCCTAAAATGAAGCAGCACTGCACGGTTCCTATGTTGTTTTTTGTGGGTTTTTGTGGGTTTTTTTTGTTTGTCTGTCTGTTTGTTTGTTTGTGTGTTTGTTTGTTTGTTTGTTTTTCCCCTGCAATTCCTTTTACTGATCAAGAGCAAATTTACATTGCAGGATTTGGGCACTGCTCTGGGCTTGGACTGACCTTACATCTTGACATGAATCTCCTGAAGTAAATTTGTAATTCTGCTGCATTCTGCTGTGGAATGGAGGTGCTGGGGTGCAATTCACCTCTTCCTCACTGTAACTTCATATTGGGGCACTCCCAGTTTAACTCTTCTAGGCTATGGTGTGGGAAGTGAGGTGTCCCCTCCAATGTATATTCTTGGGAGCTATATAAGCTCAATAAGGGAGGAATATTCATTTGCACTTCAGCAAATGCAGAAAAAAATGGAATACACCCCCTCTGGCTTTTTAGAGTATCTCTGCATTACTATTGATTAGTGGGATTAAAACTTGAATCCCTGATTTTTTTAATTTTATTTAAGAAAAAAAATCTATTAGCACTGACTTAGAGAAGAAGTACTTTTTAATTATGAAAAATCTGCCCAAAATAAAGGATGAACTAATGGTTTATAACTTCTAAGGCACATTTTAAGGTTGGGTTATGAAGTGAAAAACCTTTACATATGGAGGTCTCAGAGGAGCTGCCATTTATTAATGTTTTAAACAGATGCTTCACTAAGCAACATATTTAATTAAATCCACAACTGTTGTGCTTGAACAAGACAGATTTTTACTAGAGCAAACATAAAGTTCTATTCACAGCAACAATTAACCAGACTTGTTTGTACAGTGTGTTTTATCAAACAGCTAGAGTGATTTTACAAAGACATTTAGTGTTGATCATCATTAAAATCTCTGAAAGCTGAAGATCATAGTGTACATGCAGTCACTGAAAAGAAAATGCAGGTAGCTATTCTTTCCACAAGATCTGATGCCATTTCCAATGGACTTACTAGGAGCTAGACTGAGCTTCTGTATGTGTTAGTGAATATAAATATATGCATATGTATATAATATATATGCATATATTATTATATATCATATATATGATTATATAATATGTATTATATGTATTATATAGCTTATCTCTATATTATATATATTATGCATGAATAAAAAATTTTAATATGTATGTATAAATGATAGTTTTTGAAGACCATAAACTAGTACAATTGCTTATCTTATAAGCAAGTAAATAGAAACCACCTGCTCGTCCCTTCACTATTCAATCTAAATCCACAAAGCCTGATTTCACCAAATCATCCAGGTATAGGAAGGACCAGAGGACACAAAGTCACCTCTTTCCTCAGTTCTCTGCCAAGGAACCTTGTCAGGTTCAGAGAATTGCTCTATTATTAACACAGGAATTTTATTGATATTGTATCTGGGCTAGGCTATTGACCTCAGTTCCTCTAGTGTAAAGAGTAGCTGAATAATGTTAAGATCTCTGTGCGGAAAGATTCCTCTGACAATATCATGTAAGACTGCACACTTTCTTATATTCCTTTCTCTTTTCAACAGAGTGCCTTGGAAGAAGCTAAGTTCTTTCTTCTGAAAAGTAGCAAAGTCTTTAACTTGTCCCATAATGATGGAAATTTAAGGACTCTTTCCAAGTGGATTCTGTGCTGAACTTCATCTGCTGCAACGCTGAAATGAGCAGAACTTTACAAAGCACGTAAACTGTCAGAGGCATTTCAGGGTTTCTTTATTGCAGGAAGGTTAGAAACAGTTGCAGCCATTATTCTTCTATGTACCCATCATTCCTTAGTTTTTATGCATTTGTGGAGTAAAGCACACTGCCATGCACATTTGTGTTTTTGAGGAAAACTAACTGTCAATTATTTGTTGTCAAAAATTATTGTCAACATTTATGTAAATTAGAACTCTCTAGTCTTAAGGTCGTTAAAGAAAGGCCCTTCCCTGCTCTGGCATAGACTCTTTATTTCAGTAGAGAGAAAAATATCTTAAACTTTCCTGATTTTCCCAGGGCCTTCTAACTCCTCTTTGCCTCTAATAATTCAGCCTGTAAAATGTGGTGAAAAAAAATTTTATGTGCTATACAAATACAATTTTTTTTTTAATGACAACGAAATAGCACTGTAAAGGGATCTATTAATATCTAACATTAGCATGGTGATATTTCATTAATAGCACCATTTGCATTACTTAATTTATTCAATATTCAGAGACCAGCCAAAGCTGATCACATTTTTGCTATCATGGTAGGAATTAATGATGATCTACTACTGTGTTCCTGATAAAAGGAATTTTTTTCAAAGTACTTTTTGCTACACAGCCTCATAATTCTGCACATAGAACAAAAAAATTCCTACGGTTACTTAATTTACATATTTATTTTTTTAAGCATCAAAGAAAACCAGATTTTCTCTATTCCAGAGAAATGTCCTATCAGATTTTGCCACAGAGTAATTGCATTGTCTGGTAAAATGACTGAGTTGTTGCCCACGACAAAAATCTTTGTTCTTTTGGGAACTTGTGGAGAAATTTTGCCCTGGGTGAAATTCTCAGTTTTGCTTAATCATTTGTTGTTGTTGATATTATCTAGTTTTATAAGAAAAATTCAGAATGTGACTGGTAGCAGTTTCACACTCTCCACAGTTCAATAAACTTTTGAAACATGGAATATTTTGATAGCTTGTGGTCCAAGCAATAAATAAACTAAGATTCATAATTTGGTATTTTCTCAAACTGTTTGCAAAGGTCTAGAGAAAGAGCAGGATGTTATTTTGTGGTTTTGACACATTTCCTTTTGACTGTTAGGCTAAAAGAATGAAATAGCATATATTCCAGAAGAGACTTAACATGAGGTACCTTTAACACACAGAAACAGGGGATCCAGTTCTTTCGTCTTTCTCTCCGCTGTTTGTCTTCTTTGTGAAATAATGTTAGAGTTAAAAAGGAAAATTATGAAAAAGTGTGAAGACTGCCAAGAGAGTTGCTATGGTTTTAAAAGCAGTTGTAGCCACCAAAGACAAAATAAATGTACACAGGAACAACATTAGGAAGTCTAAGGAATCGTCAATAACAGTATATGGGACGTATGTCAGTACTCTGACTGAAAAATACTGGGCACAGTCATAGTCTCCTGCAGAATTGATGGCAAAAATCCCATTTACTTTAATAGCATAGGACTGGAACTTCTGTTTGGAATGTGATTATCATAATTATTTTGGTTGGCTGAAGTTCTTTTTTTCTTTTTTTCCCATAATTTGGATGTGAAACGACTTTTCAACAATAGATATAGTATACCAAAGCAGCAGTATTCTTGTCTATGGTAGGAGATGTCAAAGAATTCAAAGTCTACAGGCAATTACTCTTTTCTACCTGAAAACGTTACATGTAATTTTGTGAATCAACACTCTTTTCAAGCTATGGGGTATTTCACAGTAGCTCACCAGATGGCTATGCAGAGAACTGAAAGGTCGTAGGTATTTTAGTGCAGTCTCTATTGTTGAGTTATTTGCAACTTCAAGAGACCTGTTACTTCTGTATTAAAGATACTCCAAATGTTATCCAATAAATTGTATTTCACTGTCCTAGCTTAGTGACAAAGTGTACAGGATAGCAAGAAAAACAAAAGATGTATGAACGAGCAGCTCAGAACCAGAAAAATATCACAGGTAGAAAAGGTCAAAATTGCAACCTGTCTTTCAAACAGGGTTTACTAAAATTGGGTAAAGGATTAACAATATAGAAATATTCTAGACACTGGAAATATTATTCACAAAAAGTAATCATTTACTGAGACACCTAAAGAAGCTATTGCTTTTTTGAACCTGTTGACTCTAGAACCAGTTGCCATAGAGTTATTATTATTCCTATTAAAATTATTGTCAGTGCTCTTTATTGATTGCACTGCTCTTCTATACTGTCTGTAAACAAAATCAGTATTTCCAACATTTTTATCAATTATCATGCTGTCTACTTCTGGAAATTAGTTTCTTTTAAAGAAATTTACATTTCATAGAACAATAGCAATACTGCCTACCAATATGATCAGTCACGAGCAGCTTCCTACATTAAATCCAAATTGAAAGCTTTGATAGGCATAGCTATTTGGAATAAAACAGTGTTCCAATGCCAAGTACTTACTGACCTGGTAATTAAAGGGTCAATTGAATTTATTAGATTTAATTTTTTTACTAGGAAAGCAATTTTGATAATTTTTAAGTTTAGTTTTAAAAATTGTGAATAACTGCTCCAGTTATATATACATATTGAAGGATCATATTTTTAGAAATAGAGAGATAATTCAAAACATATGGACTCTGAAGAGTGTCTTTGTACACAACTTTTCAAAACAGGTTCCATCAGTGCCATGGTATTTATGCTGCACTTTCCTGCAAACCACAGCAGGCTGAGGTGAGTAATTGAGGCGACTGGCACGGCAGGGCTGCTGCAGGCGATCGCGTCCCTCCGACAGCCAGGGTGATCAGGGATCCTCAAAGAGAGAAAAGATCCTGCTAACTCAGGCAAACCTGGTATTTCAAGTGCTTGCAAGACCTGCAGGACCTGGATGCCCTGAGTCACTGGGGTGACTCAAAGACTGACTGACTGACTGACTGACTCAGGTAATCCACACTCCTCTTACTGTTATAACAGAAACAGACGAACACAGAAACTCCTGTTTTCCGTCCCTAGACATCAGCTGCAGAGGTTACTGATTCTGATACTTGCCAAACTTTGAAGGTCTAAATCCCCTGTCCTTGAACTGCCTAAGGTTGTTTGGGATGGTCTCCCAACAAACATCCCCCTAAAGATAATTGAAATTTTACCAGGAGATAGGCTGTGAACTCCTCTGACAAAGGGCCACCACTTTGACTCCCGCCACAGGGAGACACCACCACTGACCTAGAGACCTTCTGCAGGAGAAAGGCGGGCAGTAACTCAGAGACAGCAAGGGCTGCTGACAGTAGTCACAGTCCAAATGAGACTTTAGAGACAGCATAAATCCAAACTGCTGACATAGCTATTGCAGAAGCATTTTTGGTGGTAGTAGTGCAGAGAGAGAACAATGTGATGAGTGGACACAACTAAAAATCTAATGCACTGTTTTGCTGCTTAATTCTAGCTATTTTGATTCTGTGTTTTCTATGACCAAAATGTAACATGGCCTAGGAAAGTGGTCCAAATGATCTTCTGAATGAAACATAATCACTTCTATTTCCTCAAGCCAAAAGTATATTTAGCCCTGGAACAATAAATCTATCATTTTACTGATTGAAGCAGTAAATAGATATTGTAATCAAAGTGCATATTTATGAAGTGATAAAGTAACTGTCTCCAGAGGGTTGTGCCTCCAGCTCAGTACAACCCTTTTTTGAAGTTATGGTGGCTCTGAAGACTGGACAGCTCCTTGGTTTGTTTCCCTTCCTTTTTTTCAGCCAATTCAATAGAATGGGCTGTAGGCATGGAAAGCAATGCAGTGGTGAAAAACAGAGCAGTCTGCCCTCTAGTTTGCCCTTTTATATTGCTCCAAGCATTGCACTTCATACCTAGTGCTCTGGGAATTCAGCACTCCCTAGAAATATTTTTTATAATTATTTGTTACATCACTACTTCTTTTAATCTTTGTTGCATTAAGATGATAAAAATAGTATTGTGCTATATATATAACACCACCTACTTAATACAAAACCAGCTGCTATCCATTAAAATATTAAATATTTTAAATTAATTTTTTTTCTCAGTATGAAGCAGACATTTTAGCGTAAGCTCATTGAATCTTACAGGTATTAAATCATGAAGGGCAAGTTTCCTCTATTACACTGTGGGATGTGTAGTAACATAGCAGGCAATTTTAAGTGCTGCTGATCATCTCTGGGGAAATGTTAAACAGCCACCACTTTCACTGAAACCATTGATTTGTTTTGGATTGGTTAAGGCTTCTTACATCTATTCAGGTTGTACGTAGTAGTGAAGGGAAGTGAGAATAATTGTCCAACATGCAAAGATTAGCTTTCCACCTGGCACTGTGAAGAATGGAGAGTTCTGTTAATTTATGCAAAACCCTTCATAAAATAAAATATTCTTTATCTTATTATCCAGCCACAACTGAGACCCAGTTGGCACTTTTCCTCCTTTGAGTTTGGTAAGAGTCTCATATGAAAATAAAACAAATGTTGTCTCAGAATGGCCTGTTGGTATAATTGTAAGTTCCAAGAATCATGAATGTACTGAACTTTTTATTAAATATATTCTTCCACAGCTTGGATGAGCTCTGTACTCAAAATGGTAATGAAACTCAAGATATGCATGCAGGGCTGAACAGCCTGTAGTGAATTTGGTTGTGCAAGAAAGGTTTATGATGAGGGAGGATGAGAATGAATTAACACTGAAATTGTATTATATCATTTTCTGTAGGAGGAGTACACTTTAATTGACCTGTGTATGAAAAACAAAGAAATGTTAATAGCCTTATTTACTGAAAGATATAAGCTGTATAATAACTTTGTCTGCCTCTAACATGAACATATACATTATATTCAAACACTTATGGTTACAATCTCTTTTATTCCTTCCCTCTTAACATAACAAAATCAACCAGGTCTTAAACCACACTGGGTGATACTGTGATAAACATCAGGGTGTACCCACACTCTTCATCAAATATTAAAGAGGTTGAAGGCAGGAGCCTGGAATGACTTTTACACCCTGTGCAATCTACTGATTCTTCAAGGGCGTGAGCGTGTCAGGAATATGGGAACTGAGAATCAAGTATTTTCAAAAGCAGATGCAGAGGGAGGTGTATGTATATCTGAGTGCTATAATGGCAACAGGTCTTTCAGCAATACACAATTGAGAAAAGATATTGACAGCATGCAGTATTTTACTTATATACTTGCCAGTGGACTCAGTTCCATTTCTGATTTCTTTGCAATGCTGGCATCATCCATTTCAGAGTAACTTTTCCTTCATTTGTATATTCATAATAACATGTACAGTTATTTGAACACTAGCCTCTCTTGCTTTTCCATTTCCTATTCATGCAACTCTGTCACTTTGCTGGGATGTCCCTGCCATCTTCAGTTTCATCTGTGGCTCTGAGCTCATCATGCTCTTCTCCTTCCTCTGCCTCCTGTTGTGCCACCCTGGGCACTGCAGATCTTTGTGGTCAGTGGCTCCAGAGAAGCTCCAGTTCCCCCAACTTGGTGCCTACAATAACATTAGTCCACAGGGAGACAATGGAAATAGTTTTTACCAGGAATTTAAACTGAATGACAAACAAATATTTTGACCATTACTTATAATGATAGCAGGAACTTCTGTGGGCAAAGTCATAGTGAAATACAATGTGAAGGCAGATAAATTAAAAATAACTAACTAAATAAAAGCTGCTTTATTTTGTTTCTTAATGGTGTGGGATAACTAAGTTTGAAGAGAACCTGCTGGAAGTTTTGGTCCATTTTTTTTTGTCAGATTAGATCCTTCAATTAAAAAAAACCCAGCACAGTTCATAAAGGTACTGTAGCTCTAGGAGAAATTAATTTGCTGCACAAATTCTTAGAGCAAGGGCTTTTATTATGGAGAAGGCAGTGTGGATGTTCACAGTGGTCAGTTTAGCTTCAGCTCTCAATCCTTCATCAGGAAGAACCTGATGATGAGAGTTTAACAACTCTCCATTTTTGTTGTAGGCAATTCTTTAGCTCTACATTTGTCTGCAGGCTGTGGACAGTGTTACTAGGAAAAAAAGCACATGTGTAAGAAATATTTTTCAGTAGACACTAGACTAGTAGCTATTCCAAACAATACAGCATGAACAGAAAAAGAAAAGCTATAAATACCATAATTTATGCTGATTTTTCATAACCTTGTTTATACAGTCACACTCTTGACATTTCAGATAACCCAAAGATAACTTATCTACACTTCAGGATATGATACTTCATGACCTACATTTGCACACTAAAGGAAAAGAAAATACCTTTAAAACACTCTACCCAATAGTTTTTGCAAGGATGAATCTTATTTTCCTTAGAAAAAACCGTAAACAGACAAGAAAACAAAAACAATAACACAAAAACAAAAGTCCCACAAAATCTTTGGATTATTTAATAAATTAAAAGCTTTAATGCATCTCAAAATGTTAGATTTCCACCCTGACACACCTGCCTATTGCCAGTATCTTGTATTTAATTAAAGTATATGTTCCGGAAAGGCATCAACTGGAAGTCACTAACATGGATCAAAGGCTCCAACTGTTAAGAATTGAGACATGTATTTGTTTTCCCTCATTAGCTTATTCCAGTGACTAATCAATTAAAAATATGTGTTTTGTTTGTAGTAAAAGTCTTTTCTATCTTCTGGTTTTATAGTTCAGACATACTTTCTTAACAGTTTTACTCCTATTCTGATATCTGCAAACATATTAGTCTCTAATCTAAAATATTTTCTATATCATGACAGTGTATACCATGATGTGGCTTATGGCCAGCTCAGAAAGTGTTTGAAATATGCATTTTGCTTTGGAATCTTGTGCTAGCTGATCATGGAAAATTTTTATTCTCCTATAAAATAAGATTTGAGATCCATTCATGTTACTAACTTCTGGGATCAGAACTTAATGGAGAAACCATATTTAATTCTCTTGGATACAGATTTGGGCAGTAAGAGATACGGATCTTTTCAGGAATCTCAACTTTTGATGTTTCCTTTTCCTTGTTCCCCTGTACCAAGTGGAGATGAAATTAGGTAAATGCAAGACTGAGTGGGGCTTAATTCCTAATGATGCCAGAGAAGAAAGGAAGAAAATGGCTTTGTGGCTCCCAGCTCTGCAGCAGCTGAGGGAGCAGTGACCACAGAAAGGGGCTTGCAGTGTCACATTTCTCATCTGCAACTGCCACTGCAATACAGCTCTGCTCTGGATTGAGAGTGCTTTGGTTACAGGATACAGCTTTTAATTTATTATCAGGACTAAATAGCTATCTAATGCATTTTTTCAATCATTTACCATAAAACAGATTGCTCCACTTAAAAGGAAAATGGTATCATGTTCATTATATTCTCTGACATATTGTAAGTTTAATCAATCTTTCTTCAGTCAAAATGTAAGTAGATATGTAGAAGTTTTTCTGAACTCTTGAGATGATTTTTAGAAATGTTTAATATACATTCTATCAATATTCTAACATATTTTCTGGTATTTTTGTCCCTCCTCATTCCTCATGCTTTATTTCTGCTGTGATATTTTCAATAATAAATTCCATGATGGAGTAATTCACTGAATACACAAGAAAAACATTAGTAATGTAAAGGAAATGCATGAATATTGCATAAATTCCATACATTTACTTCATGCCCTAAGGACACCTTTATTTGTACTAGATAGTGTTTCACTAACAGTTAGAGTTCCTAAAGTATGTTTGTTGTTTGGTTGAACAGCTGTATCCCAGGATATTCACAGATGAAACCAAGCAAAATACATAAAAACAACTCCTCAGGGCACCATAAACTTTTAAGGCCCAAATCCTGGTGTCAGCTATTCATGTACAACTCCCAGTGATGTCAATGGAAGTTTCATGAACATATCTGAAAACAGATGATGTCCTTTATCACAGCAAGGGAAAACATGACCCAACAAAGTCCTGATGAAACCAGAAACTGGAGCTCATAGGAGTGACCTGAGTACTGTCAGTCTCACTTCAGGAACCCGTAAGTTGCCAGCATTATCCTTTTACTTAGCAGTCAGAACAGATTTCTGAACAAATCCCTGCTTTTCTATATCTTCAGCATACAGCTTGGAGGGGATAAGAATCACATCTAAAATATTCTGGTTATACTAACTTCCAGATGAGCCAGCTTTGCTCATTTGTGCAATAAAGATACAGATGGGGCTTTTGTCAGCACATATTTCATAAACGAATGCCCACCAATTCTACCTGTAGGGTCAGAGGAAATGGCCTCTGTTGTTTCAGGCAATGTTTGGATTAGATTTTAGGGAATATTTCTTTACTGAAAATGGGGGAGTGCCAGGCATTGGAACTGGCTATACAGGGAAGTGGTAGAATCACCATCCCTGGAAGTGTTCAAAAGGCATGTGGATGTTGCTCTACGGGCGATGGCTTAGTGGTAAACAGAGTGATGCTGGGTTAATGGTTGGACTTGATGATCTTATAGTTCTTTTCCAGCCTCAGTGATTCTATATTCATGAGCCATACCTCTTTTCCTTCCTGTATTTCAGTGAGCTACCTGTAGGTGCAGACAGCATCAACTGCACAAGCAGGTTGTCTGAATCACGCTACAAGCTTTTGGCATCCAGCTGGGATTTGGTGGTCAGTATTCACAGGCAGCTACTTCTAGAGGCAATTTACCTTATCTCTCAAGGCACCTGGCCACCTTCATTTGCTCTGAGGAGAGAGAAAGGAACTAATTTATTAACAGAAGCGTCACAGTTTGGACCCTACAACTTGGCAATGTGAATCTAGAACACAATGTTTACCACACTAGTTTTCTACCCTGTTATGAGGTACAAAGCAGTGATAAAACTGCAGATGTACTGCAGCGTGTGGGTATCTGAGTTGAAAGTAAATGAACTATACATTAACTGCCTAAACCAGTTGTAAAGAGTATCTGAGCATTTGAAAGAGTGTCAATATTTCTGTTAGTCTGGGATTGAACTTTTCTTGATGAGGCCCTCTTGAATGCCCATTTGGTTCCCTCTTCAACAGAATGGAAATTCTAATCCTACATTTTAATAGAGCAATTGAAGAAACTGCACCATGATCTATGCTGAGGAAACACAGCTTTAGTTGACAACAATTGCTTACTCAGCAGTGCATGCAGTCAATGCATTTTAACTAATTGTCTATTTATTTCTGCACTCTTTGGCTGATTTTGTCATGACACAGGCCAGATGGCACAGACATCAACACCTGTAATTAAGAGAGAAATAAATGCTGCAGCATCATGGCTTACCCCTGCTCTGGGCTTTTTTAAAATATCCTGTTGTCTGTGCTTATGGGCTCAGCTCTATTTTGAATGCTGAATTTCTTAAAAGAACCCATAACTTTTGTAACATGACTCCTAAGAATCAATTTTAGTTTTGTAATTTAGCTGATGACAGATGTGGAAAGGCCTATTTTAGGAGTCTCTTCTTATTGTGCATCAAGAAGAGAATGCATTTAATATAGCCAGCCATAGAGCAAAGTTTAAATATCAGAGTTTAAAGACAGTCAGTGATGAAATTTTGTCAACACAGCCTCAGCTGATATGCAACACCATAGAATCAATTACCAGATTCAATTTTCTACCAAATTTCTTCTTCTTTTTTAGGCAAATTGCAAATATCTCATGAGATATTTTTCTTTATTTTGTTTAATTTTCCTAGAAAGCAGGCAGTGACATTTCCTCTGTCATAAACCTTAAGTATTCATGCATCAGCTCATGAATTGAGGTGGGGGAGGGGGGTGAAATTTGAGGGGTAAACCCACCCTACCACTATTTACAGACACATCCTGATGAGAAAATAAAGGTAAAAGCTGTTACCAATCAAACACAACGTAATGAAATTGACTGATGGCATTGAGAAAAGAATTTGCAAGATCAAGAAAATAGTTGCAGTCCCTGAGTATATTTATTTTTGATTGAAAAATATTAATATGCATGTTTCCTTTTGAGTTCTAAAACCTGTGTCTAAGAACCTGCTGTAGCACCAGCACGTTAAAACACCTAAGCCGTTTACATTACTATGCAAACTGTTTATTCAACTGAACGTACTACATATAGGATGTTTATATACCTTGCTCTGTTTATATAGGTTATGATTTGGTTTAAGCAGAGAAGAACCAGCTAAAACTTACACGAGACAGTGTGTTGATAGTCTGGGTTTTCTTCTCCCTTTAAATCTTCCTTAAATAGGTGTTCCTCTAGCCTCTGTAGATGACTTAGAGCATCAAATGAAATAATGAACAAACGAAATAATGTTTTGTTTTCCCTGTCAGCCTATAACTACAGGACCTATATGTCCTAGAAGCAGGACGTTACTTTCTGTAAGTATCTCTGGTAATGCTGTGTCAGTCCAAAATATGCCTTTGGCTGCCGACAACTTTCATTTCTCTATCATTTGGCGTGCTCATCCATGACATAAAAATTCTCATCATACTGAACTCCATTATCTAAATGAGATGGAGCACAGACAGAAACTTTAGTTTCTCCTTTTGTGTGTGCAGCTTTTAGGCAGTAATGTGGGCACAATGAACTTATTGGAGCTGGGAGTAATGGTGTGAGATCGCTCACACCATTACTTTAGATGGAAATTGAGTCTGTGCTGTCTGCACTGAACTCTTCTTGAGGCTCTACTTTCTGCTTTATTTTAATTCTCTTTGCCCCAAGGATAATGAATATGGAATTTTTCAAAGACCTTTCCAGCCAGCAGTCATTCCTTAGTCTTAGTTATGTAACACTGGGATTTTTGCCTTTGAAAAAGTTGTTTATTTATTTGCATTATTTTTCTAATATACTAATTATGAGCCACCCTGTGTGCCCTAACCCTCTGGAGCAATTATTTTAAAGCTGAAACCTAGCAGCAAGAGCTTTCATTTAATCAAATTTTCATTGTTCATGCATTCCAAATTAAGAGCTTGATTCTATCCTATTCATTTATACATTGTAACTCCAGGCTTTTCTTTGTCAGTGAGCTTTGGAGTTAATTTCAGCTGTGATCACTGGCAGTTGGAATTTTTCAGTGCTGCCATTTTATCAACACTCATTGTTTTATGTTATGATAACACCTGGGAAAAGTCAGACCCTGTGGGAATCCAGGACACAGGAATATCTCCTGTGCCTGTATTCCTCAGAAGAACACAATTTTCAACTTTAGCCATGGAAAAAGCTTCTAGGACTTTGTGAGAGGTTGAGTTTTTGTTAATGTATATAATCACAGGGTGATTATATGTGAAAGTTTATCACAGGGTGAAAAAGTAAGTTTTGGGTTTTAGTATGGCAGCTAGATGAAAGACAAGATGGAGGAATTTTGGATGTTGACTCAGATTCTTCCTTCTTCATCTACTCCATTTTCTGCAGTGTTGGTAGCACATAGTGATTGGTTAGACAAAGTCACAATGCAGCTGTAACGTGACTGACAAATAATTAGGAATTGGTAGAAAAATAAAAACATACTATTTGTTAGGTATGTTGTAAAACTTAATTTGATAAGGTATCTGTATAAGAATACTTGCAATCATCCATTTTGTGTCTTGTTGGCACATGTCACTGAAGAGTGCTGAGCCTGTTGTCAGCTAAGGCTCTGAATTGTGATAAAGAAATAATAAACAACTGAAGACCGAAGCCAGCAACTCCTGCTTATCTCTTTCCTGGTTCCTGACCCTGGCACAGACTTTTTCACAGGGGATTCCAGGTAAGGGGACCCCTGTGTAGGCAGCAAGGACTCCCACAAGACCCCATGACAATATGTGCTGTGCGGCTGTGTGACACAGACCATGGGTATGGTCCCAGGCCCCACCACCTTGAAATGGTGTAGCATGTCTCTGAAATGATAAAACAATGATAAAACAATATGCCTACCAGATAATAATATTTCATTAATTACTTTTACTCTCTGTGAGAATCCAGTCATACATAAGGTTCCCATTGCTGGAAGAAAGAAGTCAAGCACACTACAGAACCACATTTAAAGTACAGTGAAGTTCAGGTTGTTATCAGTTTGTGGCTTAGATTCAGACAATGTGTGCAAGATATAAGAGGTAAATGTCTTATGAAGAATAGATAAATATGTGTAAAAATAATTATTTATCTAATACCCACAAATTGGTGCAAATGCAATTGACCAACCTGCTTGGGAAAACAGGTCTTGCTCCTTGGCAAACATTATCCAGCTCAGCTTCCTGACACATACAGCATGGTGTGTCCCAAACTAGGAAATGTATTGCATCAGGAGACACAAATGACCACATCTGTGATTCACCTTGACATAGCATTGGTTGAGGACTTTTGTAAGTCACACCACACCCACTTATGAATAAAGCAGCACAATAAGCAATCTATAAATTATTCAGTTTAGCTACGTTACAAGGAGAATATGAGTTATTAATCTTACTCTTTTATTCTTGAATGATATCCAGGGCAGGAAGCAGGTGTGTGTTTGTGTTCATGGTGGAGGAGATGAGAAGAATGAATACAAGGTCCATTCTAAATCCACAAAATAAAGGTAGCTCAGAAAATTTGCATTTTGTCTTGGATGACATTTGAATATTCTTTAATAAATTGAATTTTTTATACTTCGTAGTGAGCTGTACATTCAAACAGATGCCCACTGTAAAGTTTTACAGAGTTGGATTAAATGTGTTATATATCGTAATGCAAGAAAGTGAAATTTTGAGATGTCAATATATTTTGTCCTTGCACAATCTCCTTGATATCCATTCTAAAGCTGAATATGGTTTAACAGACTGGAAATTCAGTTCAATTGAAGAAGATGGTGTGTAAACCCAATCTTTATCTTACTTTGTGAAAGGTATTTAAATTTAGATACACTAAAGCAATGGTTTTGTTTCAAGATGGCTTAAGATTCAAATTCCTTTACTGTTTTGCCTGCATTTGACATGACTCATGAACGTAGAGTTTGATTCAGATGGAGAGACAGCTTCTCACAACTAGGATTAAGACCCCTTGGCTACAGAAGAATAAGGCAGGAGATGAACAGATACTATATAAAGCGTGAAATCCATAACCTCTATTATTTAAATACTACTGGCCCTGAAACAATCAATTTCTCTTCTGCTGATTGAAAGCAGAAGCCCTTCTGGATTTGTATCCAGACCTGGACTACTTGTCTGGCCTTCAGGGCACTGACAGCAGAAGAAGGAAACTAATGTAAAGGGAACAGGCAACTTAAAGTAAACAAAAGGGAGAGAAAATCTGGGTACACACCAGCTAACCAGGTATCATGGAAAGTGGAGTTCTGCTCTTTTTGATACCAGGACTTGCAAGATTTATGATAGAGGAGTGAGATGCATTCAGTATAGGATTTTAAAATCAGGGCTATGTCCTCATGGGAGTGGAAGTAATCACAGAGGCACAGACAAATGGCATAGCACAGCAGTAACATAAGTGCTCCAGTGTTTAGTTCCCAAACAAAGTGATCTAGAAGAGAATTCATCTTGGCTGTGTTCCTCATTACAGGCAGACCAAAAGCAAAGGAGCATGGCACCTCGACAACTCAAATCCCTTCATTGTCAACAGATGTGAGCACAGCTGCTCACACAATACCAGTGTTGAAATGAGCACTCAAGCATGGGCTGACATGTGTTTAGGGCAGAACAGGACATAGCGAGTGTAGAAATCAAACTAGGGGTTGGGAGAACAACACTTTCTGTTCACAGAAGGACCAATCATATGTTTAACAGGTTCAATCTGTTCTCATCCTGATATAGTAGCATAACCACATGGCTTTGTTATCCTGGTGCAGCCTAGTCAAATGAAAGGGATTTTTCAAATTAGAACCATATTCCAATAGTTGCCTGTAATCCATAACTCCATGTTCCTCTGTTATCGAGATGCTTCAGGGCTGTATCCTCTCTGTGATACACAATGTAGTTTTGGGTTAGAGGCAGGAGAACACCAGGTTGCCCTGGCTATTGGAAGATACTTCCACAGATTCCCTTTTCCTCTGTCATGAGGGATTTGGATTTTTCCTTTTAATCCAGAAATTCCTCTCTTGCAGGACCTGGTTTAATGGAGTGGTTGTGCCCATTATTTTGTTGCAATGGAAAAGAGAATAAAGAGAACTTTTTGTGCTTATGAAGGTTTTTAACTTGAGGGCAAATGCTTTTACAGGCATGAAATATACGTAGATCTTTTACTGAGCCTTTCTGCTGTCCCAGTACTACTCCTGATATTTGCTTTCCTCCAGCCCCTACCCACAATGGCTCCAGCCATATACTCTCTTGTTTCTGAGCCATCTTCCAAAGCAGAGTCTCATCCAGGATCTTCTCTCCTGATAACTTCATGTTTCTAGTTTACTGGGAACTGCTTCATTCTGCTATGATAAGAATTGCTTCACAAAGGGTGCACCATTGCACTGTTAATATGTTTTAAGTATAAAAGTGAATTTTGCCTATATGTCATAGCTGTTCTCTGAAGATTTGAAAACATGTCATGAACACCTTTCATTGCCCTCTGTTTTACCACAACCTCTTCCCATTTGGTAAGAAGTTATTCCCTTTGCAGATGGCATAAAAAATTTTAGTTACAGCTTTTAGAATTTGATAAGCCTGACATCGTCTACCAAAATTCCTATTAAGAAATAAAAATAAATAGTCTGTCTTGCTGCATGATTTAACTCCCTTATTCATAAATATCTGCATACTTACGTTCTTGAATACGAAGCTGGATGTATAACTTGAAGCACTTAAATTTGACTTTGTTAGAGGGACTTTGCTCAAGATGATATAACAATTATGTGGCAGAATTGGAAACAGACACAGGTCTTCTAGTTCCCACAACACAGAAAAATAACTGGCTCATACTACTTCCTCCCAGGGTCAATCTGTATTTAATGTGAGGATTGTATCATTCAAAGAAAAAATAAATGGTTCCAAAATTTAACATGCACAATTTAGTTTACAAAAAATTGACACTTTTCCTCAGCAGGATATAAAATCTGCACAAGTATTCAGCAGTGCTGTGAATGCTGTAAAAATTAGAAGCTAAAATATGGTTGAATTTCAAAGGGAAATAATGTTGGGGCACATTTCATGGGCATATATTAGTGCAAAATTCAGAGCTGACTCTTCAACTAAATTAATCACTAGGAGAATTTCAGCTGATATAATTTTGGCACAATTTTCACCCTACTATTTTTCTATCTAAGTAATTCTTTTGAAGAAATCAAATCATTGATGAAAAATATTAAAAAATATTAAAATAATAGTTTTAAAATAAAAGCAGTCAATCATAATATTTTGGATAAGAAATAATTTGTATAGTTTTTCTAACTGACTTCTTCAGAAATGGTATATAATTACATCGTATTGTCACATATTTAATTCAGCCCATTGAAACTTACTCTACTAATCAAAGTTAGAGCAAAGAATATTAATAAAATAGTAGTAAGGAAATGGCATAACCCTGGCTATACATGATATTAAATTTTACTCATGTAAGAGTTTTCTTCTGAATCTGATTTTTCTTCCAAAAAGGATTCCTTCTGTTAATCCCTAATATATATATAATAAATAGAAATAATAAGTAAAGAGAAAGTGACTGCCAGTTATTCTGAGATATAGCTGAGAATATTTCCTCAGACTTCCTGAAAAGCAATGTTACTGCCACACTGTTACAATACACCTTTTGATTTCTTAGGTTAATATATTTCTGAAGTTCTTTGAATTTTCTAGTTTTGGCACATTTGTTAAAAAAATGGAAAAACAACAACAACATGATAGTATTCGTGTCAGTATTCATAATGACATGAAAATCATTTTCAGTTTGTTGAAATATCTTCTGATTTTTCTCCTTTTTCAGCTGGTGTTATCTCACCAGCTGAGCCTGAGAGAACAAAACAGGCTAGTAACAAAATGATGCCTTAACATTTACACTTCAAAGGAGCTTTACAAAGAGCAAACTTCTCATACTTAATGCCACTGATTTATTACTCCTTAAGAAGTCATCTTATGCCCCAAACCTTATTATTCATGGACTTGTAAGGAAACCCAATATATTCAAAGTGGCTCCAAGTACATGAAGTAAATTGTAGCATCAAAGCTCTGAACTCAATGAAATTGCTCTATGCACGAAGTCATTATCATGTGTTTGCAGGGCAGTGATCTTTATGAGCATGTAGGACACTGTGATCTTGCCTTTGATTTCTCCAGACGCCTTGCTAATTTCCAACAATACGCCATCAGACTAAAAAGGATCAATTGCTTGTGTTGGGAGTTTGTAGGATCTGCAACAAAATGTGCCACCAAAGGAAAGTAGGAGATTAAAGAAATCAGATAGTAGCAAATTCAAAAATTGATCAGGAAAAATTATTATGGAAATAAAATTTTATTCAGTCAAAAAAGTGTGAGGGAAGACTAAATACTGGAATATGAAATAATGTCTTCAGGTTTCGGTCTGCCCAGGCTGCTACCAATGAGGAATTTTTTACTTGCCTTTAATGGTAGCAGGAGCAAGTTCTTTTAACTTTGCAAATTATCTGATCTAAATTGTGTTTGACAGTAGAATAAAGATCTTCTAGATATTTGACCCAATTATTTAATGCCTGTGGTGTTCCATTTACATGTCAAAGCACATAGGATACCACAATTGAATGCTCTGTGGGGAGGATCATTCCACTCTGAAGATAAACTCATGCTTTGCTCAAACTACCTTTCCCAGAAAGTGATATGTGAGAGTCAGTTTAATATGACCTTTGCTTTTTAATCAGCAAATAAGGAAAGAACTGAGAGAGCTCAATGCTGAGCTTAGTTAAAAAAGCATGCCTATGGAATGCCAAACTAGTACGATAAAATAGGAAAGACCATCCAAGAAGAACATGCATATATTTTGTGTATGTAGTCTGTAGCAGAATGAAATGTTTGGATCCTAAATGGAAAGGCAATTACTATTTAAACATGTGAGAAAAAAATTTTGGGGAGTTTCCATCTGCCTAACCAGTAGAAACCTCTCAAAAGTTCACTGCTTTTCAAGTGCATCATTGAAACAATGAGACAAAATTATTTAAAATAGAAAGAGAGGTTTCTATTTTAATAATTGTGTCTCATTATTTTCTGAATATGATGCCTTCAAGAATGTATTTAACTTTAAACAGAACATTTAAGTACATGCTGAGGTAAAGCCCTTTGACTTTTGAAAGGTCCTTCATGTAGTTTCTGTTGCTGAGTTATGAAGTTGGTTTTCCTTTGCCTACATGAGAAATTTCAAAACTTGATGTTGCATCATGCTGGAGAAAGCTGACTATCCGAAGTAAGAGTTCTGATTGTTTGTTGCTTCACATCTTCTTCACAACCATTCATTAGCATTTGTAGAAGTCAAATACATGATGATGTAAAGCACAGCCCTTTGTTTACACTAGGATGAGTAACTTGTACACCATTTTTACATATACTTAGCTAAAATTTAAACATAAGATTCAAAATGCTAGACACTGGAGGATCAGGATTTGGAATTGTAAAGTTTAGTGGGACAAAGAGATTTGGATGTAAATTAGTAAGATTATTTAATAAAAAATTCTTGTATAAGGTGCATCATAGGTTTCTAGCAAGACCTCAACTCCTTAACATACTAGCTAACGAATAAAATGCACTTCCAACACCCTTCAAAGAGCAACAGAACTGTTAATGAACTAGTCCTACATTTCCCCCAAAAAAATTCAAAACAAAAGTTTAGATAAACATATATTCCAAACTCTTTCTTCTTTCTGAACTTGAAAAATATTCCAGACAGTTCTTATAAAAGCTGTTAAACAAAAGTTCCTACAGTAAAGTAATAGCAGAGTAAAGTAATTTTTTTCAGTAACAAGAAAAAAATGTCAGTAATTCCTTGGTTTTTTGCTTTAAAATGCTTGTCTAGCTTCAGTTCAATTCTTAGCTTGTATAGAATTTCATCTGACAACTATTAGTTATATTTTGGAAGTCAAAGATAGATATTTATTTCACTGTTTGCCCCTTATGCAGGTCCAGTGAGCTATAAAGATTCTGAGCTGTTTAGTTGTAAAGATATAGAGGGATAGATTCCCAGTTAGTTTTGGTGTAGCTACATTGATTTACGTCTGCTGAGGACTTTTATTCCCCTCAGGTTTTATTTCTGAGTGCTTTGTAAAACCCTACATATCATAAAACATTTGCAACACACTGTACATGAAAACATAGTCTTTCTTATCAGAGACAATAAAGATATCTATAGAATATAATTGTTCTGCTTAAGATAAAGAATAATTTGTAATTTCATGATTAGCAGTGTCTTTGCTAGTCTCACACACCAGGTCGAATTGTCCAGGGATGAGGCAGAATTTGACTGCAGATTTTTCAGCCCCTTCAAAAGAGACTGAGCGTGAGAAAGTGAAAACTCCCCTTCTGCAGACCCAAGCAGCAACCCTAATGGATCTCACTCCAAGCACGCATTGCCTGAGCTCTTAGGAAATCCCAATAGAGCCTTCTACCAAACACCTGCTCGGCACTGGGGGAGCTACCCTTAGAGCAGGGAGGTGCTGTGCCTGCCAGCTGGCAGCCACACGTAGCCCTGGACCCGTCTCGTTAATGGTGCTGGGGACACTGCACTCCCACAGCTGAGGTTCCAGCCCCGGCCTCTGCTGGCTCTACCCAACAGCTCAAACAAGGTCTGCTGAAAGCAGCTTCTCCTGTAGCCCAGCCAGCAGAAAGGGAGCTGCTCACATCTTGTTGGGAAGTTGGGATCCCTGCTTTGAAGTTGTCAAGCACCTCCTGGACAGGCGGAGGCCAAGTGCCCAACTGAAACAGTGCTCTCAACAGGCACCATGCCTTAGCAAAAACAGCAATCCGCAAAAATAATAATTCCACGTGAAGATGCCCCTTGCAAGTGTTTAAACACTAAACATAAGATGAAAATTATATATTACAAAACCCCAAATGAACAATAAACTGGAATTGTCCGCAATTTTGTTGTAACAGCACAAGTTTCGCACCATTTTCCCAAAAATGGAAAGGTAAGTGTACACAATTATTCCTTACTGTTAAGAAAATGACAGATATGTAGGTAATACAGCTGTCTGCTTTAGCAATGCCTTTCACATTTACAGCATGATTAGAGCAAGAGGCAGCAGGCCTGCCCTTACCACAAAGATGGCTATAAGTTGGACTGTTACAAATAGCCAAGTTGCCTTATGATGTTTTATTAATATGCTAGCACAAGAAGAAAACAGAGAATAGACAAAAGAGCTGAGTCTGTTCCACTTCATGAGAAACATGGGAAACCACCAAGCTATAAACAAAGGACACCTCAAGCTCCCTCCCTTTAAAATATTTCCCAATTAAAATGTTAAGCAAATACCGTTGGGTTCAGACTGTTTACACAAGGCTGGTCTTGTCAAAGAATAAATGCTGGCAGGGCAGGCAAGAAAATGCCAAACTCTCTCATCTTCAGTGTACCTGTAAAAAACTGCATAATTAATAGAACAGCAACTTTAGACAGGCCCCAAGGGCTAGAACCGCCAAATCATTTTGACCCCTGGCTGTCATGCCTATGTCCAAAAGGCAGAACCTCCAATTTCTTTGCCAGTTGTTCCTTAATCCTACAGTGCCTAACAGTAGTCTAACTGCCACGTTTGCATCAGTTACACTCCCCTAATGCTTATATGAATGGTGCTGTGCCATGCCTAGAAGTCCCCGGCTGTCCAAGCCCAAGTACCAGGCAGGCAGCATTCCCAAGTCACCCCACACCTGAAGCAGGAGCAGCTAGGACTGCAGAGGCTCAGAGCCCTGCTCTCCCAGCCTGTGGTCCATGGCTGCTGTGGATGCTGCACACTTTCCATCCTCACAGGTTTCATCCAACATGTCTGTTCTCAGGAGTCCGGCTCAAAGCCCAGTTTGCTTGCTTTCTTTGAACATACTGGGGCTCCTGGACACCACTGGGAAATGAATTTCAACATGCAGTCTTAAGGCCAAAAGAATAATTTTAGGAATATAGAAAAAAAAAAAAAAGAGGCTTAGAGGACCACAATATCAAGGCAAAAATGAGCTCCATCAGGAACATGAGAGAAAGATACAACTGCATTTATTTGTCCTCGAGAGAACCACACACTATAACACGTAGAGTCTCTTCCTATGGCACTGCTGCTGCCATCCCAGTGCAGATGTCAGCCTGCTCTCCATATTTTAGGGCACACTGGTGTATTACAAAGGAATTTGGTGCTGGGTTGTATACTAATCATTAATAGACGTATCAAACAGTGTATATATCTCTTTAGAAATGAATTCTCTATCCAGCTACTCTTCCACCAATACTTGATAGTTTAAAAAAAGTCACTATAAACTAAATGTAATTGAAAGATTTTCTTTAGATTAAGTGTAGTGTTGTCTTTACCAATCCAGTGAATGAAGAATGCTGACAAACCCTAAAACTCCAGGGCTGGTAAGCAGTTACAAAAGATAATCAGAATTTAAACACCTTAGCTTCTGAATATTCATACAGCTCAGTAAATATTATGCATTTATTAAAAATCTATTGCCATCCTTCCCAGAGGCAGAGGACATCCAATGCCTGGCTGGTTTAATCAGCTTCCCTACAAATGAATGGTTTCTTAAAAATGCAGAGTCAGTATTTCCTCTCAAGACATCACTGGGCAAGCTGACCTCTTTAAACACTGTTTATTACAGTAAGTCTGTACTGGCCCAGTAGGCCAACTCTGTCCTTAGACAATTAAACTGTGCATGTAATAAGTTTCCCTTGAAGGCTCAGTGAAAGGTTGAGAATTATATTTGGAGTTCTTCACAGCATCTTTCAGCTGTGTTCTGTGTCTCATTCCCGAATCAAATTTTTTCCCCAAGATATGTTCCCATGTCTCTCTTGCTGTCTCAGGTAGAAACAGAATCTAATGACTGGGTACTATGCTAGTCTCAGCTGTTAAGCTAATTTCATTAGAGCTAACATTCAGTGATATTTGCTGTTAAAAGATTTAAGAGAAAAAGGCAAGTGTTTTGGGGTGTTTTACCAAATTTTTCATGCTTGGGTAAAAAATAATGTTGTTTAACTTGATAATCTGGTTTTTGTGTTTTATCTCAACAATAAAACAAAAGGGACTGCCTGAAAGTCTCTGTAAAACATATCAAAAAAGTTAAATAAAACAAAGAACTTGATATTTTCTTTTAGTAGCATAAATTAATTCAGTATAAAAGCAGGATATTTACATCAAAGCTCCTCTCAAAGGAACACTAGTTTGTGTCTACAGAGTTAGATTTTCATTTTTGATGGCTCCATGTCTAACTTAGGCTTTTAAAAAAGTTTAATTTTGATTCTTTGGGTAAAGTTAACATAAATTCAGTGAGATATTTTAGTAGTACATACTGCTACTAATAAATTATTTAAAAACACTTGTCTGAAAGACTAAAGGGCAACTTTTAGCTAAAAAGCTTTAGTGTTCATTAGACAGGAAAACATTACTTTTTAAGAGACATTATTTAATTTGAGAAGATGAATTCTTTCTTTGCAAATGTGGTTCCCATTCTTAGCAAACACCAAGGTATTTGGATGGTCCAGTTCAAAACGTAACCCTGTAATTCTCCTTATTAATTTGATCTTGCTTAATTTTATTTTACACCATTACCTTTACATCCTCTTGTCTTAAACCTGTCTTCTTCAGGTTTAAATAACTTGGTTTCTTTAGAAATACAATCTACTAGATATTAAATCTGACAACAAATATTTATTTGGGTTTTCTAACAGATTTGTCCTGGCTTGTTAGAAAGCATCCCAGAATGAGTCAGAGTGAAGATCAGGATAATTTGAAGTAATTTTCTTTTATTGTGTCTGGTTCTTTTATGGGAAATCCTTTCTTTGGTGGGATCTGCAGCAAAGCCTTGCATTTCTGATTAAAACTTTAGCCTAGATTGGTCAGTTCAGACCTCAGTCCAAGATTTTAGATTAACCCTTTTTGCTCTATGCTGTTCAGTGAAAATAATAAAGTTACTTACAGCACTTTTCAGCTGCATATGTAGGCAAAAGCTTAGTAAAAAAGAAACAAAGAGTGCAGGATTATTTTTAGTGATATCAGATTATTGCTACATTTTTCTTCCTCTGGTATTTAAGTTCTCTTCATATTTAATTTAATTTAATTTTGTTTTATTTTGGCTTTGTTTATTTTGGGTTTTTTTTGGTTTTCTTTTTTTATTTTGGAAAAGCTCAGTCACGAGATTGGTGTTCTGACCCTTTTTATGGTTATGATTACGGTGATACAAGCTATTTCCCTATTTTTCCAAAGATGAAGTTATTTTTTCCATTAATTCTTTTTCAAAGAGCAGCTTAAGAAGCTCATCAAGAAAGACTGATTCACAAGTAATGTATAAAATGAGATATAATTCGTATTGTATCTGTTTGCAGCAGCAGAGAAAAAAAAAGTTATTAAGCTGTATATCTTGTTCTGAAAACAGTTCTGGAACAAATGGAAGCTCAAGCTAAAAACAGGTTCTATTTATCATATCCATTATTTTTTTCTGTAGCTAAAGCCTGAAACATATTTTATTTGGAAAAAAACCCATACTTTTATAAAGCCTTTTCCCCAAACTGCAACAGTCAGCCAACATATCCTACATACGTTTTATCTTTCAACAATTTGCAAAAATACTGGCACAATACACACAATAATATTTTCCACCGTTCTGAATATAAAGGTAGCATATATGCTTGAATTAGCATTCAAATTACATCTTCTGTTTCAAAAGCCCTCTGTGCACAACATTCAGGAAGCAGAAATACAGCCCAATTCCCAATATTAATAGACTGCAATCCAATTTGATAAGAATTAGAACTATTGTTTGAACTTAAAAGCATTGACTTCACTATGGAACCTGGATTTTGCTCATATTTTTAGTAAAATATTTTTTTAAAATTCTGGTACAGTATGTACTTGAAAATTATATGAAGAACAACCATTAATTTTTCTCAGTCTCCCTCGTATGAGTATCCCAGCTATTTGGCTGTGCACATGTCAGAATTGGGGTATTTGAAATATTGTACAATTTTCCATTCTACCTCCAGGACCTCCAGGTGGTTAGAGCCAACCACCTTATCACGGTGGGGTTTTTTTTGTGGTTTTTTTTTGTTTGTTTGTTTGTTCCTTTTTTTGTTAGTGTATCACTCTGCCAAGTCTTTCTAAAGCTCCTTTTCAAAACTTTTTGTTGAATTGATTTCTTATTTACTTTATTATCTTTTTTATCTTTTTTTGCAGATGGCTTACATTTTCACGTAGTGCTATAAAGGACTTGGGAGTTGCATCTTACTCATTTGTTTTGTCCTCTAACAGCATGTGGCTTTCAAAATCTATGTAAAAAGGATACACTTGACCTACTTAATAGCTCTGAATAGGCAGATGATTATAAACAGAACTATTTCAAATCAATTAATGTTTTAATTTTTAACTTGCATTTGTTATTCAAAACCAACAGACTTTCAAAAAACAGAGGACATTGTAGGGCAGGATTCTGATTTTTGTACTGATTTTGCCTGCAGCATCATTGACAACAAATTATTGTTAGGTTTAAAATTACCAGTTTGCATTAAATATTTACATATAATGCACTACTACTGTTGCTTGTCCCATACTAATCTAAAAGCATCCTGGAAAAGTCAGTCATATTTGCACTGAAGATGTTGTAGTTAGTGCACAGGACTTGAATATGGCTGCATCGTGAGATAGAAAGAGGTAGGACAACTCACAGGTTCGTGCTGCACATAATTAGGTGGTCGCTGTTTTATATGCCAAAAAAGACTTAAGACAAAAGACTTACTGTTTTTTAATTGTGAAAATATTACTATTTCCATGCGATTTTTTAGAAGTTGGAATTCTGTAGCAATTTAAACAAGAAAAAGGGAGAAGGCTGGCAAAGTTATGTTGTGAGAGTACTTTCAGCCTAGGTGTTGAGTGGAAGAAATGATGGAAGTACTCATGAGAATGGAAGGGGATTTGGAGATAAAAGTTGGAGCCATCAGCAGAGCAGAGCAGGCAAGCTTGTAATGAGTAAGTGTGAAAAGGAATTAGTACAGAGCATAAGCAGAGACTGTGTGGCTTATAACCCTAAAAACAATCACCAGAAAAAATGAATGTGAGATGAAACTAATAAGAGTTTGAGTTAAGTGACTCAGAGACTATAAAAAGGGAGATGACATAGTCAGAGGACCAGGTAGAAAGATCATCTTGATGACAGCAGTCTGAACTAATTGAAGAAGCATAAATTAATACTTCTAAAAATTGGTTAGGTCTCTCACAATAGAAGTATTTGTTCAATATAATCATAAAATTTCCTACAGAAGGAACCTAAAAGCAATATATAAAATAAAGAGATACTTTTTTATCTCTCTTGCTACTTTTCAAAATCCACATAATATCATGTTTCAGAAAAAAACTATGTACAGGGAGAAGCACAGGACTGAAACTTGATATTGGTGATCTCTAACAAATTATGCAATATTGCAGAGTTCTAAAATATACTTGTGAGCTTGTTTGTTTCTTTAATTTTTGATCCACTTGATCTAATATTTTCTGTTTCCTATGTTATCAGGTTGTTCTAGTCATCAAAGATGTACACATTAGTGTTAAAAATGATTTGAGGTATTTCTTTTCCTTATCTGAAAAAAACAAGCAATGGAAACATGCATTCCCAAGGACTAATTGTCCTAGTTCAAAATACCCTTCTGCGAACCACAGAATACTACATTCCCTGAAAGGCCACATCTCTCACAGTTGCAGCCTCCACCCCAAGACAATCTCTCCACCTTGGCTTCCTCTCCCACTCAGAGAGATTCTCAGGCTCCTTTTGACAGGACCCACCCCAGGTCTGGACTTTTGTCTTCCTTTACTCCTGAGCCCTTGAAGTTCTTGCCAAGTCTGGAGCCCAGCCTAAGCCAGCAGGCTGGTTGGCACCTGCTGGGCCACGCTGTCTGCCTCTTTGCCTTTCAGTCATGGCTGTGTCCAGATTATTCCTGACCACAAAGATTTGATTCCAATTCTAGGCTTTAATCTTGTCCTGAAGTAGTAGGAACCCCATTCTTTTTGGCTGGATAAATAATTTCTCTTTTCTGCTTGGACCAAAATTATCTTTGCCATCAGTATAATGGTTACCAATTCCCACGGTGTTAGCGATGGGTGAAGTCATCACTATCATATCCTCATGAAAGGTAGGTTGTAAACCAATATAGAATAATAACACTGGGTACAATGTGTAGTTTACACTTATTGGAACCACTGTTTGCCTTTTGTATTTTTAGCTTAGGGATAAAACCACACCCTGTCCTCCCTCACCCACCCCTTGATGGGCAAACCCAACAGAAACTCTGCAAGTTGAAACTCATGGAGCTTCCTAGCCCTTCCATAATTATTTTTATCCCTAGTGTAAGGGATGATTCAGTCATCAGTTCTCTGAAGAGAGACAGAGATAAAGAGAGAGAGAAAGAGAAGAGCATGCTAAATTGCTGTTGGAAATAATCCTTTCCACATGTAGTAGGAGTGGGTATTAGAGGAACAAATGTCCAGTGGAAGCTGGAAGGGGGATGCTTTGTGGAAAGCCCTGAGGGAAATAGGGCATGTCATTATCTGTGGCAGAACAGAGATAAGTATTGTCACATAGCCACTTACCCAATGCTGGGAGGAGAATGTACATGAGAAATATTTGAAAAAAAAATCTGCGCTGCGTTGTTTGCATTTTTGGTTTTCCCCACAAAGGCAGGAGCTGGTGTTAGCAGGGCATAGGGCTGATACTGAACATAGGGATACTCTTTGCCTCAACTGTTTTTGAGTTGAAGGGGGCAGAAGAGGGTGAATCAGTGAGTACGGTTTAATGCAGTACAGGTCTGGGGAAGGCTGATGTAGGCTGGAACTAATGTTTAGAAGAAAGAATAAAAATCCCCTTATTTGGGAGACTTTCACTGAATATGCAGCAAATGGCAAACACTTCCCTTTGAGACATCTGTGGCAGAAAAGAAATGCAAAGGACAAAGCAGATGAAAACTTTGACAGTTGAAAAAGTAAAATAGAAAGGTCTTGAGTTTGTTATAAAGAAAATCTAGAACAATATAATGTTTAGAGCATGAGCTGTATCTACTGTACTCTAAAATGGCCAATCTCCCTGAAAGGGATTGTCAAAAGTGACTAAGAAACATTAGACATACTGACAGTTTTGTGTGTCTTTCTGTTTTGGAAACGTAATACTGAGACTAAAAGAGAAGCATGGTGAACTTTTAATTATTTTCTAAGGTTTGAAACCTACTGCAACATTTCTACATTTGTCTGTAGTCCTGCAGGCTCAGTTGCTCCAGAGGATTTTTGCCACAGAGGATTGTCAAACTGCTGCCTCTGGTGGAGCCCTCAACTCCCAGTAAGAGGTACACAGAACCAAAAAAATTATATTTTGCACAAAAGAAGGAAGAAAATCTACTTATTCTAACTTTTTTTCCTTGGTCGAGACAATCCCCAGTAGCAAATTTTTACTGATCCAGGAATTAAGTGCAATGGATAGTAGATACATAAATGAGAAATTCAGAAGAAAACAGCAAACAGAGAGATTAAAATAAAAATGTTGGTTTGGTAAACTTGTGTTGTGAGATATGTGTAAAAAGTTGATGTCTTAATCAGCTTATTACAGTTCATACAATTTTCATATGTGGTGTTAAAAAGCTATTCAGAGAGTCAAGAGTGACCTTTATGGAAATAACTTCTACCTTTGGGATCTGACTAACACAATTTGTCCCTGAAGGAGGGACAGTTTGCGTGTAAATTTTCATTTGGATTATTTCTTCTTGTTCTTTTAATCTTGGAATGTGGCAGACAGTCCCTCGAGTTCTATTAGATGTGAAGTTGCTTTCTAGCTTTACTTTATGCCAACTGGCCCTCTTCTTTGAGGAAAATAAATTTTGTTTTACTGTTTTTCTCAGTAATGATTGGCTTTGACCAAGAGCAAGTTAATTTCTGTTTCAACAGTGAGGGTCTGGGCCACCTACTCAGTGTTTTCTGAAAAAAGCCATACTAATTTCTCAGCAGATTGCAAATGTCCCCTCTTGTGTTCTATCCCTGGTGGAGGAAACCATTGACTGATCTTGGGATATGCCTCTTTTTAAAAGATGGGTCATTCCCAAATGACACATCAGTGAGGTACTATAGGGATCTAGACCACAATATCAATGAATTAAAATTTGTATTTCATCAGTGGGCTTGGTCAAGCTGGGCAAGCCATTGTTTCTGAATGGTGTCAGCACGTCTGAGGCACCATTGGCAGCAAACACATCAGATAGTCCAGTCAGCAGAGGGCCTTGCATGAGCTCTGGGACAGGCATAGCCTCAGTTCACCTGTTGGCTCTACTTCAGCAGGGTAATTATCAGAACAACAATGGCAATTAGCCTTCAATTTGAGCTCAGCTTCAAAATAAGGGTATGGCCACACGCAGCTCCACACTTAGAAACACTGAACCTCTGTACCATGAATATGGAATAACCTTTTATGCTGACCATTGTTTGAAGCATGGCACAGAGAGTAAGGCAGGAGAACACAGAAAAAATAATTCTCCTTTTCTGAGCTAGTGTTGGTTTGTCATACAGAACATGGAGGTGGTTATGCATGTCCTGAAACCCATGGTTGGTCATCTCTTATTTGGAGAGAAAAAAGGATTTTGTGATTGCTTGAGAGGGATGAAAGACTAGTGATGGAAAGTGGAAAAAAAGGGACCTGAGGTTGACAGTAGCAGCCACCAGCAGCTTGGCCATGTTCCCCACATATGGGAAAATGCCTGAGCTATACCAGGTATTGATAATCAGCATAGGATTCTGAGAGTTCCTGTGATTTAGAGAAGAGGTGATCTTGAGTCTACTGAGGTGCAGTCTAACATGACTCTAGGCCATGACAGTCACCTCAGCTTGTCACACACTTTTGTGACCTCTGCTGAGCTTCCTGCAACTCTTTCAGCCAGTTTCATGAGTACAAACTTGTCTAATTGAGTTGATGCAGTAGGACCAGTGTGGATGCTGAAGGGCAGTGAAAGGTAGGTCAACAAGGTGAAGTCATGAGATGATTACAGCGCACAGAGGTCAGGCTTTGAATGCCACCTGACAGGGAGGGGTTGAGGGACCTCAAGTGCTCTTTGTAGAGGCAGAGCTGCTTCAGTGATGCAGCAGTGGGGACTGCTCAGGGGACCCTAATGAGGACATGGATGGGGAGGTGCAATGAGTTTGCTCTCATTGTGGGAACCTGCAGACACAGTCTTGCTGGGCAGAGTCCAAACTCAGCCTTTCCCAGCCTCACAACCATACTGAACAGCAGAAAACTCTGATGATGCAAGGCTTAAGAACTGCTTTCACAAGAGATGCTGAATCACAGTTTTCACTGGGTGTCTGTAGTGGCAACATTGGTTAGTGTGACCCCAGATGGCTCCTGTGTCCTGGGCATCTTTGCCATTCTTGCTACTTACTACACTTAGCTGTAAACTGTATTTTAAAACTCAACCACAGCAAAGTACTTTCATGTTTTCTACATGTGTGTTCATATTCTGGGGGAACTAGCTCTGACAGATAGAAATGCTTTAGGTAAAAAATTTGCAGAAATATCTAATTTATTCTCCAGTTATCCTATTTTGTTCATCAAAATTATCCCTCTGTTCCAATATACTTTAATTTACATTAATTACGTGTTTCTTCAGGAAATTAGCATATTATGGTTTCTCTTATATAGCTGTAACTAATAAGAAAGAAGAATCAGGGAAAAGAGTGAAGCTAAAAGCAAACCCAAACTAAAGCGAGAACCAGGTTAATGATGGGCCTATTGGCTAAGGCAGAATACAGCAGATGATAGACCACATCAACAAAATCTAGCTGTTTCCTCATCTATATTTTTAAATGTTGTTAATACTTGAAGTATTCCTGTAACTGACTATGTCCAGAAGCTAGGCTTCAAAGCTTGATGGCTGCGATACTCAGATTGACTTTTAAATGGCTCAGCCATCCATGGACATACTCAGCTCCTAGTGAGGTACAGAAATTCCCTATATTGTTTAAATTGACTTAAATCCAACATCAATAGACCATACACACTAGTATGAGAGGATTCATCCAGTAGAGAGGATGCTTCTTTAGCTAGTTTTCCTCCATAGAACAAGAAGACTAAAAATCATCTTGAAATTCATTGTGATCATTGCTATCTTACTTTTTTTTCTCTCTGCTATTTTCATGAGTCTCCTTTTTTTGTTGCTTTCCATTCTCCATGTTCCCTTGTCCTAATTTTATTTCTTGTATTACAGGGTTGTATTTTGTTTTAACCAGTGTGTTAAAAATTTGCTAATAAGTACCACTGGTATCATGAAATTAAAATGTCGGCAAATTATTTAATCACTTATATAAATGTCATGATATTTTCAAAATTCTAGGTGAAACTGGACAACCACATCTTAGTGTTGGTTTCAGAATTAGAGGGTTTTTAAACCTGAATTTCAAAACATAAGTTTAATAAGGCAAAGTAACTATAGTTCAAGAAAATATCACTGCAGCTCTGGAGAACATTTGACAGTTTGCTGCAGATTCACCACTGTCTCCTTTCACGATACACACACATATGTCTTCTTAAAGCTACGACTTTCCTAAACTCGCTGTCTACACAGCAGAATTGTGGTCTGCTGCTTTTGGCTATTGCAAGGAAATATTTTTGTCTTCTGGATGGAGCTAGAATAAAAGCAATGTTATAGTAACAACCAGCTGCTGGAAGGGATCCAAAATGATAGTAGCTCTTAGGTCTGGAAAACAAAATTAAGGAACACATAGGCGAAGAATGCATGCAGGACCAATCAGTCTATTAAATATCCCCTTATGTTTCATTGTCCAGGTACAGTTGAACAGAGTTCTTTATCTGTGTGTATCAATAAAAGCTATCTGTTTCTAATGTGGAGGTTGAACTGTAGTAAACAATGCAGAACTTCTAAAACATATAATCTCAGAACCACAATTTTCATGTGTTTTTTTAAATTCCTTTTGTTGTATTTTAGACCAAGATGAATGAAGCACAATCTACTGCACTGCACATAGTCGTAATTCCAATGTTTTTCCTCATTAAAAGTAAATCTTGCAGTTGGCATCATTAAGCTATTGACACTGTGGTCCAGTGTAATTACCTTTATGACTCTGTTGGTAGTGCACCTTTTACTTAGAATGGGAAATACCTCAAATAGTCTGGTAAATTTTACTACTGCAGGTGGGGAATGTCCAATTTAATGGCCCCACTGTATTAATCTTTGTTATTCACATGTGCCAAAAAATACACAGGATATAGATGGGGCTGAGTTAATACAGCTGGAATTTCCTAACTTTTTTAATACTTGAACTTGTATCCTTAATATTGTCAGTGAACTAGGAGGGGTGGGAGGACTGGGACAACAAACTTACATTTTGGTAGTGAACAGAAGGTAAGTAAAGAGTTGGAGAATCAAAAGTAATTTAATCTGGCAGATAATAGGACAGACATCCCTAACAGAGTCACAAAAGCGTATATAGATGTATGTACATACTCAGCCTCGTACATTTCACGGTCAACAAAACTTGATTCACAAATGTGCTTTAAATGGCAAAAATGGCATTTGTAAATTTGATGAAGGTCTGTGTTTGTCAATAATTCATGTTTCACGGTAAGGAAAATCAATAAAACACATTTTATGAGGCTGATATATGGGTTGTAACTGTGTTCAGCAGAGAAGATAGAGATTTGAATTGGTTCCCACAGAAAAGAATAATCCTACAAATGAACAACCGATACCTCAGCTTTATCTAATGAGATGGATATTACTGAGGCTTTGACTGGTTCAGAAGGCTGAAGAAGGTTCTAAAATGTAATTAGGAGATATTAGTTGCATCAGTTTCCCTTTTAACAGGGCACACCTCTTCATGCAGATGTTAAAAAAACCTCACCCTGATGTGTTTTTTTGACTCTAAGTGCCCAGAGGTGCATGGCCAGCCAGGGGAGGCATGCCAGGGCAAGCTCACGGACTCAAAGGAGAGGACTTGCAAAACACCCTGGGAATACAAGAATGGAAAATATCTAGGCAGGAAGCTCTAGTAATAGTTTGGTCAGAAAGAGAGCTGTTTTCAAGACCCGTTCATGCAAACAATTCCCCTTTTTTTTTTTTTTTAATTTTAACTCCTCTGGAATTTGAAAAGCAGAAGCCATTTCTTTGGCATTGTGTTATTTTCCATCACATTCCAATAACTCTTGTGTTTGAGGAGGTTACTGATATATTGCTCCTTTGTCAACAATATCCCCAAAGGATTTGTGAATATCACAAGGTGCTTGAGGGTTATCAGTTTCCTTAAGCTCCACATCTTAGTTGTTATTTATTCACTGGTGCCTGTGCAGGGGGCTCATTATGTGTGGATGGCTGTATACTGGTGGGACATGCAGATGGTTGCAGTTTTCTCCTGTTTTCCCTAACTGGCCAGTGATGTCGGATCTCTGGTCCAAGCTAGCACGGAGAGCTAACAAGGTCCAGCAAAACCACTGATGGCACCACTGCTATGAGGTTCTATCTCTATATATTTGCCTAGAGTTCAATACAGAGGAAGATTTAAATGTACTTTTTTGTCAGTTCAGGATTGCATTTTGCTACAGCACACAAGGCATTTATTTAAACACTAACTCCAACAAACCTGCCAAGGTCAGCGCCTTCGGTTTGTGTCTGTGGGCGAGCGGTGGTGATAACAGTGGCACCTGTGTGCGTGCTGCTGGCTTCTCTCACCCTTGCCTCACTGGCAGGGTAATGAATCAGCACTTTGGTACATGAATGCACTGTACAGCAAGTTAAATTCTCAGCTCAGTCTCTGTACATCTGTTGACTGGATACAAGTATATGTTCTGGTGCCCTTTCATATGTTCTTGGCACACACGCATTTTGTTGGCATGAGCATTAGGCTGAGTTTGTTGGCATTTTAGGAAGTAAACCTGATTTAAAATGCAAATAGAAAAACAAATAAAACAAAGCAAACAAACAAATGCACCAGGAGCGTGTTCTCGCAGCAGAAGCTGTGCATGGCTCACAGTTTACAAACACAAGCTTAGTCGTCCTGCCCTCTGTCTCCCAGGTTTACTCATCCCATCAGGGAATGAATATGGAGTTTCAAGTGAGCAGCATTTCATTGCTTAGATGGCAGATGCTTTCTGTCCAGAGGGCTTCTGCCTGATGAGGAGCTGGAGGATATCTCTTCTGCACTTCCCCCAGAATGCCCAAGGACTTAAGCAGCCCAGAAAAAGCCATTAGTAAAAAAGACTTTTCCAAAGTCCAAGGCAAATATATTTTCTCTAGGTTATTCACTAACCTAATTTTCTTATGTGTCTTTATTTTAAAGAATCATTGAAAATATAGAAGTAAAAAATTATGGATGTGCTTCAAAGCAAACAAAACCCACTTCAAAAGCTTTCAGAATAAATTTCTTATCTACTAGTGAATTTTCCTATGTGGGAAAACTTTGACATACTTTTTCAGGCGTTTGCCTTGATGATGTGTATTTAGCAGTGCATGAGTCCCATACTTTATCATCAGAATGATAGCATGTTGAAATGACTAATACAGCTAACACAGAATTTCATGAAATTACATGTCAGACAGGTACTATTAAACATATGGAAGATGCTCTAGGGTACTGCTGTATTGCAACCCAGTAATGACAGTAGCTCAAGTGCAACCATAGATGGGATCTTGAGTAAGAGCACATTGAGGAGAGCAAAATTTTTTTTATGTTAAAGAAAACCCCAACAAACAAGTTCTACTACACAAAAGGACAACAGGTCATGTTTAAATGTCAGAATATATATTAGGTGAGAGAAAAACTCACAGTATGTAGGCTATGATTTGTGGAAATAACAGTCTTTTAAGTCATCAAGTCCACTGGTCACCTTAACAAAGGTCAAATAATCAAAACTTGAAACTCTTCCCTATATTCACACATTTACTGCTTATTTGCTGCCTAGATGCTCAACTGGTCACAGAAGTTTGAGCCTTACAGGAAAGAGATTTTGTGACAATATTTTGATAAAAAAAAGAATAGTAAATATCCAAAGAATTTGTAATTAGAAATGTTATCATTTGTCACCATTCCTGGCCTAATAAGGTTTAATTTTTTTGTAGTCTTTATTACGGTAGAGGAAGTATAGCAACAGTATTCATGGCACAGTAGAGAAAAACTGCCTGTGAGAAAAGTCAGAAAACCTAAAATACAATATTTGGAACTTGATTGGAGCCTCTGATTTTTTTTTTTTTCTATTGACTTCAATTATTTTTAACTTCTTTTTCTTGTGTTATTAAAATCAGAACACACATAGAATAGTTTGTTGTCTGCTCTAGCTCAGAAAAATATGAAAGCACAGCCTGTACTGAATGATAGAGTTGTGCTTTAATGTCCAGCCATGTGGTTTCTCCATGGAAAACTAATGAGTTAAAGATGAAATTCCTCTTCTAGTTTGCATATATCTTCTTGCAAGAGTTCTGCTGAGCAGAAGTATAATTGGAGACTCTATAAAATTGAGTCTTGTACTTTTTAATCCTAACATCACAGGCTATGAAACATCTTTCTTCCCACAAAACCACGATGTTTTAGGTCCTAGACATGATCAGTTATGGACATTTTAAAATAAAGTAAACATTCTCAAAAATATCAGGACCATTCCCTTGAACTGTATTTAATACCATATGGAAAAAGAGCAGGGTAAAAAGCAGAGAAACAGAAAGATATAAAACTAATGTCTCAAGGCTGAAAGTATTGTCCTAAGTTTGTGTACTTGGGGCTTATTCAGCTCTTATTGAAACAAAAGTAAAGTTGAAGCAGAAAGCAGAAGAGAGGTTTCCATTCATGTTTCCCATGCTGTTTTCACTTATTAAACTCTGTTCTGAGTTAACAGGAGTACATTCACAACAGTCTTCCTCATGAACTGTGTCTGAAATTGTGTAAGCCATGTTCAGAGGTGTACTGAAGGTGTACATAGACATTTCACTTGTATTGTAGTATTTGAATGTGGATTTAAAATACATTATATGACATAGTGGCTTAGAATATCTGTGATGATTTTTAAAAGTATTGAAAACGAAACTATATCCCTCTATTTCCCTATTTCATTGCAGTCTAACCAAGAGAACAGGAAAAAGTCCCATTCTCAAAATATTTCTATACAGAAAGTACAGAAATGTGTATCTGGACCTTTTGAACCAAATTTAGTATCAGTAGAAAATGTTGTTATTATTGCTTATATGTGGGAAGTACAGCAGTACAGAGTCTTTTGGTTTAGGCGAGAAGTCTTCAAAGAATGGGCATTCTGACTGCAGGTGTTAACCACTTTGCACTATGACTCTTGGTTTCTGACATAAACTCCAGGCTGCTCCTGGAATACAAATAATAAAGATGGTTTCCCACTGAGGCTGGGAGCGTTGGTGCAGATGCCATGGAAGAGGTAATTCTTGCTAAAAGCTTGACACTTGAACAATCAGAACAAAGCTAGTTAGGAAAAGGAAGAGAATGCTGAATTATTATGAATTATAAAATGTCTAAAATGAAGAATAATAAAAAATAAGCTGGTATTTTTGCCTTCCCTTTTGACTAACTGAGCAAAGTCAGTGAAGTTCTCCTGTAGAAAAGCAATTGGAAATACACAACCAGGTACTTCTGATGCTGCAAGCAGCAGTTAATGGTAGCTTGTATTTCAATGGGGTTTTTTTACAAGATTACAAAGAAAAGGATGCCACCTTGATAGGCTGTGACACACAGCTTTTTTCCATTAGGTTGATCCTTTTAGCTTTTGCAGGCAGAATTTACAAGTTAGCCTTCTACACCTACAGCTCCAGCATCTACCCCAAAGATTAGGAAAAGTTGCTTGCCTTAAATTTTCTAATTAATTTAAACACTATTGTCATATTGTATAACTCTTTATGAAGACTCTGTTTATCCAGAACAAGGATGCTTTTTCTTCCTTGTGTACTCTATTTTTGGAATACAAACTCATCCCCAGAAATGGTCCTGTAAAAGTGATAATATATTTATCCACATCTAATCATATGTGTCAAATATTTTAATATAGAACACCGCTCTATGTTTGAAGAATATCTTTTGACATCAATTGAACTATGTTAAGGATTGTCTAGATGCCAGCAGCAGCAGTAGTGAAATCTAAGAAACAATTGGAAGACGGTAAGATAGATAAAAACACATTTTGTGTTTAAAATGAGGAGAAAGAGCGCACGTACAATAGAGACACTTTAGCTTAGAGGAGCCAAGCTGTAGGCCAAAGGGAAGCTAACTGAGAAGCAGGGTATTCAGGGTTAAGATGCTTACAAGGAACATGAAAAACTGGCTTACTGATGTGTCATAACATTCCTGTATGACCTTAGTAATCCACAGGCCCAGTTTTCTAAAGAATGTGAGGCAGATAACTCCTCGTTTTCATATATAATTAGTTATAAAATTAATATAGTGTGTAGCTACTACCATATGATTAATTATCTTAATTCATGAATGCTTCTCAAGTATGAGTTTCAAGTGTAAGCATTAAACACCCCTTAATTTTAAGACCCAATCCTGCAAATATTTATTAGCGCTTGCTGTCATGAGCAAGTCATTGCTCAAAAGAGAACATTAGCTTCAATAGAATTACTTGTGGTGTTCAGTGCTATCACAGAAGAGAATGTTTTCAGAGTTTTATTTTAGCTACATACATCTATAGATCATTATATACATATTTCTATATGTATATACACATATACATATTTTCATAAAATGAATTTCACAAACTATTTTCTTTCTATGTATTCCTTGCTGTCCTTTTTAAGTTGTGGGGTTTTTTCCTGCTAATGCATCCTAATTATGACTTTCTTCAAGGTACAACTAGCAAATGAAAATGCTGTATGTTCTCTTATCACAAGTTTGAGCTGGTTAAGTAACTGAAGTCTCATGGTTTTCAGACCAGATGAGTATGAATAAAGCAGTTCATTGTTTTTTCTTCCTTTTTTCCCCTCTTTTTTCTTTCTTTTTTTTTTTTTAATTTTTTTTTTCAGTCTGCATTTTCAAATTCTGCAATGCTGTTTTCCAAAGCTGAAATGCAACCCTGAGGCCAGTTCAGACACGGTGTGATGCAGGCCAGTTGAATTCACTGGTGGTTCTACTGTGGATGAGTTAAAGAAGGAATCACCCGAAGCAATGGTGGCTCTCAGAAGGGGGCCTGCCCTTCAACAGTCTAAAGCCTTTGAAGAGAGATTTCCTTTGAGCAATGTGAAGTCTTTGTGGTGATGGGAAACATACATTTGTAATTACAGAAGAACACAGTGTACAGTAGGAATAGTATAAAAGCATGCGATTTACAGTGTCTAAGGGGAAGCTTTGATGTAGAGGGCCCCACTGACCTAGTTTGCTGCTGAAAGCCCTAGAAACATAAGTCTGACTGACTACAGTTATAGGGATGCAGGCTGGGAACATCCTTCTGCCTCTGCACTGCCCTTCCACACTAAATGAATAATCTTTTGCAATACTGACTGTATGGAAATACTATATGAATAAAAAATAACTGTTTTTCAAAACATTGATAAAGTTTGCTGTGCTCCTCTGATGAAAATGTGCCAAAAAAGAACCATTGGGAATCAGTATGCAGGCTGGGGGAAAGATTTATCTGGGAAGAATTTTTATGGAAAAAAATGTTGAAACTTTCATGCCAGGGCAGCCACCCTTTTGGGAGGGAATGGGGGGAGAATAAAAAAGGATGCTTATCTCTGCAAACAAGAGACAGAATATAAAGCTCAAGAAGTGACATTGATTCTAGATGGTTATGGTATCAGGGACTGTAAGATAGGCTGTGTTTGACAGCAGCCAACAAGCTATAAAGAAGAGTGTGCATTTACCTTTGGGGTATGTGCTGCTGTGAACAAATCTGATATGAGATCCAGGACTAGATATTCCCCTCCACAGGAAGAATGGGAATGATGAAAGAAAATTGAAGGAAATGGGCTGCCATGATCTCAAAAATTCTTAAAACCAGCTGTGTGATGTTAACGGTATCAGTGCTCCAGCAGCATCCACCAATTGTCCACCAAGAGAAGAGTTGCAATTCATGGGTCACCTGACATAGGTGGCAAAACCTCTGGGAAATCACACAAGTGAGAGAATCAGAAGTGTTTCATAATGGTCTCTGAACTATTTTAAAAATGAAAAATAAAGAATTCTTCATTCCATGGATTCAGGCTGAAATTTTTAGTAAATCCACCTCAGATTTTTTCTTTGAATGTAATAGGTTTGGATGGTTTCCTTCAGACTTTTTCACGATTGCTCTGAATTTAGATGCTGAGTTGAGCTGAGGTGGGTATCTGGGGGTTTGGTTAGTGACCACATATAAATAATATTGTGCTGAGATAGCACTGTCTGCCTTATAATCACTTTGCCTGTGGGAGATGGCCAATCTGAGGGAGGTCACTGAAATTAAAATGGAAAACTTAATTACATAAAAATAATATAGGTGTGTTGGGTGCTTTGATGGACAAGGATGATGTAGGAAAAGAAGAATATAAAGCAAGAGCTATTTATAGACCTTACCTAAAGGGAGTAATAGACAACAAAGGATAAATCAGTGACTATTAAGCAGTGTTTGTGCCAGCACAAATAAAAACTTTAAAAAGTTCAACCTTAGACCTAGTAAATATGAGGTACTCAGTGAGGCATGGGAGAGATCCTGAGGATCTTGCTGTCTGTAATTCAGCTGTTGGCTAAGACTCCTGTAGTCACCTCCAACTCACCAGCCACTGACCTGATCCTAGAGCAGAACAAGCCTAAGGCTTTTCTAGGTTTGCAGACAGCACTGCCCCAACCACCCTCTGAGGCTTCACTGAAGGACTTTTGAAGCTTGTGCATTATGCCTGCTCTGCCACTGTAAATATGTCATCAGCAATAAAATAAAATAAATAGTGAAATCAGCTGTTCTAGGGTCAGGTAATTTTTATTTCAAATTTGGCAGGCCCTTATCCTTTGGCTTAACATGCTTCAAATTTGTATCTGTTTCAGGGAAAGAAGTTACTCCTCAGATGTCATTTCCAACCCACGACCATTATCCAGCTGACTTGCCTATGCCCTTTCCAACACTACTTCTCAGACACCCCCCTGCCTCAGTTTACTTTGATTTAAATCTGAAGGAGCTCTTATCTTCTCAACATCATCACTGTCACCATTCCCACCAAACATTTGCCTTTCATTCCTAGCTAACATTGAAATGTTAGTGGTTGCTATCTTGCCCTCCTAGGTGAGACAACATCCTTAACCCTTTCATTTTTAGGAAACAATAAAATCTAAAGGTGTAGAGACTAAAGTACTTTTGGCAAATAAACTACATTTTCCCACTTGACTTATTTTCCTCCTTTAGAAGATTGAGTTGCGCAAGATCTGTTCAACTTAGAGTACATGGAAGGTTGGGCCAGTGCATGAGCAAAGAGTGGTATTGGAAGTCACCCACATTAAATGAAATTTCATGTTGTGGTTCTTATTTTTAACCACATGAGACTTTTCATTTCACAAGTAATTAGCAGAGCTGAAGGTTGCAGTCCTTGTGATTTTTTGACAGAATTGCTCCTGGATCCTTTATATTTCTTCCTCCCATTTATAAAGTCCCATCCCAGCTAGTATGTTGATAAGTAGATCCATATTTCTGAGAATAGCCACTGTATCTGTCAGTGGTATTGGACTAGAACAATACAGTCATAATGACAGCTGCAGACGAGATCCTCTAACCTGATCTCACAAACAGGTGTCTCTGCTTTTATTGCACTTGTGGGCCTTAATCAAGGCCAAACTCACCTCCACTCAGATGCAAGTTTGAGACAAGCTTTGCTCATGCCCATGCACCATTACAACATGTCTGCTTTGGTGGCAATATTCCATGATTGACGCTGAGAGCAAAGTCAGCCAGAGACTCTGCAGAGAGCCCCAGGTGCTGCACACTTGGCTGCAGGTAGTTGTGCTGCACATGCAGCATGGAACTGCACATCCCTAGAGGCATGTGCTAACTTGGAGGGCCATGGGTCCTGAAATTCTGTACCTGGGTCGGAAATTGTGCTTGGGTTTAGCCTATCTCCTGGCTAATGCAGAATGGGGTTGTGTTCTCAGTGGAATTCAAAGGAGACTCCAGAGTATAGACTGACCAGCTGTTTCTTAGTCTTTACTCTTCCCCTGCCAAAATACCTCATCTTGTCATACATACACCTGTCTTTGGCCACTCACTCAAGATCACATCGGTCTTCAGAAAAAAGAATATAATATAGAGATTCACATCTGTCTTTGGAGGGTTCTGATTTTAAGCATGTGTAATTACTTAATGAGCCTTTTTCTCCATAAACACAAAAGTGCATGTTTCAGGAAATCATCAAACCAATTATGAAGACACAACATGGTTTTCATGTTAACTCAGCACTGGAGAGGTTTGTGACTCACTCAGAAATAGGTGTGAAGAGCATTGTAAGAGCAAAGAAGAATCTAACCTGTATAGTAAAAGCTGACCACTGCATGACCCAAAGACAATTTCAAGGAAACACCCTTTTAATAGTCAGTGATTCTGTTGAGAAACAGCATATCTGCTCATCTGCCCATCTGCATTTTAAACTGAATATTATGAAAGAGAAACTGCTCCAAGGTCCACAGAGAAGTGCTATTTTATGCTATGTCTTTTATCTTTATCATTTTATGTAATATTTTTAGCAACATGAACTATTCGTCTTTATCACTAGACACCAGAAATTCTCCAAGTGTGGCCATGTACAGACCTAAAAGATTATGGCACATAATATGAGGTGAGATTATCTACTCTGTTTTATGTCTGAGAAACCTGAGGAATAAAAAGATAAGAGAGCCCCAAAATCTTGAAATACGTTTTCTGTGCAGGGTTGTATTAACTCAAGTCGTTGACAGGATGCTTGAGGGATGTTTTATTTAAAATACATGAATTCTTATTCACAGCTTTAAAAAAAAAAAAACATAAACTCTATAAAAGCTCAGCTGGGCCAAGACTTCCAAGTTGATCAGCAGTTTCAAGTGTCCCAACTGAATATGCCCAGTTTGAATTCTCAGACTGGTTGCTCTTCAGGAAAAAGCTCTAAAGAAGCATCAAGTTGCATAACTAAAATTGTTATGAAAATCTGAAAATCTGGGCCTAAAAATAGCCCTTATAAGAATCAACCCAAACTTCCCCTGCCGTATTAGTACAGAATACATTTTACCTCTTTTTGTCTTTACATTCCTTCTCAATATTTTCCTAGGCATCACCAAGAAGATCACCACAATTATAACTCCATGGGATGTAGTTATTGAAACATCTTCAAGGCATAATACAGTCCAAAGAGCTAAGTGTGCCCAGCTCTGAGCCCCACAGCACAATGCTGTAGTTAGTGACTGGAGTACACAGCTTTTGGGTCTAAAGCTGATGCACTGAGAATTAATTTGTGTGTCTGCTCAGCGGTACAAATGTAGTCTGTGTGCTGGTGCTCATATGGTGCTGTTTGAGGCTATTAATTGCTTTCCTTTGGAGCCTGTTCTGTGATCTAGGACTGCAACCACTGCCAAAGCAGCAAATCCAGGGGACTCTTCCATTCACAGTAAAACATTTATTCTCAAGAATTTGCTTTTTATAAAGTGAGGAGACAGGAGACCCACTCCAATGTAGTTTTCTCTTTCTATATCTTTTCCCATGGGGCTTTACATAAGACTTTATTGGAAGGGCTTTAATTTTATTTGGATATTTTTCTAAGCCTCCCTTAAGTAATCCTTTTGAGCTCATTCATGTTCTCTGTGGTAGGGTGTTCTGTTGCAATTACAGACATACAGCAAAACAGTGAAGAGCTGAAAATAGAATGTACAAGTTGCTTTTCTCACTACAGTTCAGAAAGGAGGCGACAGTCTGTGCCACTGCTTCAGGGAGTCACAAGTATCACTGTGGTTCCCCCAGCAAGCCAGGACAAGTGCTTGCAATGCTATTGTGATAATGTCTGGAGGCCCCAAGTAAAATCAAAGCCTCATTTTATTTGCTGCTGAACAGCTTCCGCTTTGAAGCATTTTTAATCCAAAACTTGAATCATGTACTCACAGTAGTACTGCTTTTGTGCAGAAAGTTATGCTTCAAAGACGGAAAAAAAAAGAAGAAAAATCCAACATAATTTTCTTTTATTATATGTTATTTCTACTATTTGGGGACAGAAAACTAAGGTCCAAAAGAACTGTAAAATTTTTCCAACCAAATCTTTTACATTCTAGTTCAGTGCTGATCTACAAAACTATCCTTCTCAGCTGCAGATTTTGTGATTTTTCTTGTGTAAGCAGCTTGCTTGCTAGCCAGAGTAATCACTATTTTTCCTGTGCTCTCATTTTAAAGCTTTCTTGGGCACACAGAGACCTGTAGCACATTTTTACAGTCTGGAGAAGTCCATTCAGCCACCATTGCAACCATTTTTCCATTCTTGCTAGTATCTTTCTCTAGTCCTGAAGTAGATCTGCAAAATTCAAACACATCAATAACATTTTTCAGACATCCTCATACACACCATATTTCCTTACTTTCCCTTTTTCTGCTCATATTTTACTGCATTATTGTCCCATAGAACTACTTTCCTCATTTGTTTCCAAATCAGTCTTCTAGAACTATACTCTTGACATTATCCTTCCAACTATCTGTTCCTGTTGCTCCAAGTACATGTCTTGCCCCTAAATTACACAGCTTATCCCAGCAGCTTCGCATACCATGTCTCTCAGGCCTCCTGCCTGACTAAAGAGGATGCCAAGACACCACTGGAAATCCCAAGGAATGACAAATCCTCTGTGCGAAGTAGTTCTGTGTTTCTGGAGACTATTGTCAGTGCAACCTCCAAGAGATAAGAACCTAGAAACATCTGTTTAGCTGAGATTGCGTTTCATCCAAGATTAGGCAGTGCTACCAACCTGCTGCTCCTGCAACACACAGGTACTGAAATCCAGTGCTATACCAGCAGTGCCTGCTGTTCAAAGATTGTTACCTCTGCCGATAAAAGTTTGCAAGCACCTCTCCATACTTTGGCTGTTGGCAGATAATTACCTGCAGGACTAAAGCTCTGCAAGCATATACTTCTATACATTAGCTAATAAACAATGGTGCTATGCACAGCACTGACTCTCTGGCTGGTTTTGCCTCATTTTTTGTGGCAGTGGCTCAGTTGAAGCTTGTGTTTTCTGAGCACAGTGAATTAATCCAGCTGCTTTCCTACGGCAGGCCTTAGATTGTTTCTGATTCATGCGAATTGCGTCTACCTTGTGCTTTGGCAAGACTGAACTCAAGCTGATCAGCTCTCCTACATGACATCCCCACATCCAGTTTTGACATGCCTCTCTAGAGCACACACCTCAACCCACCCTTCTGTGTCATAAGATGTCCCAAAGCTCTCCAGCAGTGTAATGGCTCTGACTCCCTTACTTGCCACAACTTTATTACATTTTCACCCAAAGTCGCTATGTAGATATAATGTAAGGACAGAGTGAACCAAGGAATGGTTTGACTCTCTCCTTCCTTGTTTATCTCTCTCCTTCCTCGATTATCTTGATTATCTCTCCCCATAGAGGTCCATAACCAAAAGCAGGAAGGCTCTTCCAGGTTACTTATGGGTGTTAACTTCAGAAACTTTTATCTCATATATTCCAGACGCAAATGATAAACACCAGATGCAGATGGACTGCCTGGCATCCTGAAGAGCCCTGGTAGCCTTTCTCTGACTGTGAGGCTGAAGAGGATCCATACATAATGGAGATCTCTAGAGATTCACTATTGCCACGATTTTCAAAAGCAGATAAAATATCAAACTTACTGAAGCTTGCTCTTTTTTTGTATCCACAAAAATGACTTCACAGTATCTCAAAAAATGCAGATTTTTCCCACCTTTCTGGGCTTCTGTTTCAGTGTTTCACCATTGTCAGTGAGAAGCATTTTTAATTTCTTTGCTGCAACTTGTGCTTTTCAGCCTTTGCTGTGCACTATAGAGGGATTCTCAATCCGCAACTATCCATTAGGAAGTTGAAATACAATAGTTAGGTGCCCCCTGAATGTTCTAGTTTCCAGGCTAAACCCACACAGCTTTTCATATACCACATCCTTGCATGTCTCTGGTTCCTCATATACTATATTCTCAGTCCCCTTAAGTATCTTTCTGACCCTCCACCAGATTTCTTTCAATTTGTCTGTCAGTCTTGTACTGGGACCCCAGAAGTGCAAGTAATATTTGAAATGCGGCCTCACATTTCAAGAATTCCAAAAATAATGCAATAATCTCTTACTCCAACCTGTTGGCTACAGCGCTGTGATACAGCCCAGTGAACTGTTGGATTTTATCACAGATGAAGGCCACAATTTTTGGTTCATATCCAACTCCTTGCTTTTCAGATCCTTTCTGAACAACAGCCCTCCACAGCCTGAAATGTTGTGTCTCTGTGTGCAGGACTTTACCTTTGGACATTATGAACATCTGCCTCAAAATAAGAGAGCTGCTTTCCAGCAGCCACATTTCGTGGTAGACATTGAGGGTAATCAGCAATGGATAAGGTGTGAGGACAGATCCCTACCCTTCAGAGTAATAGGAGACATCTGGTTTAAGACATGTGCTGAAGAGTTCATTCTTGGGATATGTGTGAGACACATATTTGAGCTAATCCCATATCCTTAGACAAAGTCATTTGGATTCAGTCAGATTTGACCAAGTTTCAAAGCAACACATGGGAGAGCTGAGACTCAACAGAAGCCTGAACTGATGTGACAACAGAAGAAGTAGGCTTAAAAACCCCAGAGAGCTACTGCTGCCTCTCAGTCACTGAGGCAATGAGCAGTAACTTCCCAATAGCTTCTTTGCCTCTCCTGGGTTCTCTGCAGCATTCCAGACACATGTCTCAGCAGCACAAACCAGATGTGTCCTTTTACTTGGGCAGTAAAAAAATTGTATTGCAGGCCCCTTGTTGAAGCCCAGTGAGGATGCACACTACTTTTTATGAGCTTTGATGCTTTTATTCCCAGTAAGGTGCATATTTACTGAGAAATCACTTAGTGTTATGACTGGACAAAATTAAATGTGATTTACTTGATATAGGTTTGGGTGTTCTCGTTCTTGAACACACTGAGTATCTCATGCATTCACTGTATATTCATTGGGATTGAGAAAAAGCATTCTTAGAAGTGTAAGATGAATTAAAATATCTTTGAGAAGCTTCCTTCCAGAGCTCAAATAATTCACATAAATGAGAAATAATTACCCACACTGATCAGCTCTCAAAATTTTGGTGCACTTATTCATCTCTAATTATTATTAGAGCTAATGGGTTTCTACAGAGTTTGAAACTGCAGGTCTCTATTGACAAAAATAAGAACTGAAAGTCTCATTTGTTTTCCTGTTTCTTGATCATCTGCATGCTCCCTGTCTAAGGGCTTGTTTTCACTACTGAAGGTAGTTATATTTTCTCCCTCTAGGAAAAACACCACATATTGAGTCTTCCCAGGTCAGCTCTGATTTTTGTGAATTTAGCCTATGATAAATCCTGAATACTCTCCTCCTGCAATTAAAAAATACAAGAACAAGGGGAAAAAAAAGGTAGAAAAAGAAGGATCCAATTCTAGCATCCTAGCAAACATTAGAATATGCTATTAAGTATTGTTCAGCTTATCAGAATAAATGAAAACTCTACTGTTATTAATCTTTACTCTTAAATTTTGCTTCAATTACCAATGCTATGTTTAAGTATTACAAAACTCATATTTCTTGTATTGTTCAAAATTAAGGTATGAATCAATTTCCATATTCAGTATCCAACAAGCTATGAATGCATTACAGAATTTTCATCTAAAACCTCACTTTGTCAATAACTGTATTTTAGCCCAACCACTGCTCTATTACACAACGTTTGTCCTTTTATAGCTTGGAGTATGTAAATTTTCTGTGATCTTTTCAGATGGCTAACATCACTGGTGTGATTCTTACAGCTGTATAATTGAGGAATAATTGTACTCATTGAATACATATTGCATATTTAGATCAGCAGTCACTGAATCTCAATAGTGTTCCTAGCCACTGTGAGTTCATTGCAATGGTGGATGGCAAATCCTGTAAGAAAGGAAAAGAAATGACCCCTTCAATACGTGTTGTCAGAATTGTACAAGAGTGGTGAAAAAAGTTATTATTTATATTTAAAGACGGGTGATCAAGGCTTTGGTTATCATGCAAAGATTATTAAATCAAGATGTGAATTTTCTCCAGGTTGATCTAAATTAATTTATATACATGTGTGTGATTTCAGTAGCTGTTTAAGACAAGTTGAAATGTTCCTGGAAAGCTGCTGTACAAAGAGTTGATTTCCTCCGGATAAAGGAGTTTTTACCAATCTATTTCATTTTAGAAAAGATCCAAATGAAGTAATTTGATTTGACACAATTTCTAAGGAAGAATTTCTAAGTAGAACAGGTGAAAACATAACTGGTAACAATTAAATGCTAATTATCTGCAGTCATCAACTGGTCACCAGCTGTTCTGAACCACATAAAGAAGTACACACTACAAGGGAGCAGCACATGCTATGGAGAGAAGTATCAGTAAAGACAACAGCACTGTGAGGAGATATGCAGAAGGTTCAATTCTAATCCAAGCCTGACCCTGTAAGTCTTCCTATGAGTGCTATATTCTACAGATTCTCATGAAGTAGAACAGAATATCTCAAGTTGGAAAGGACCCACAAGGATAATCAGGACACAGTGCTGAATCTTCTCTTTGTTTCACCAGGGCATAATCATTGTGAGCTGCTGAGTTTAGAAACACTTATTCCTGTTTTACTGCAGTCATGGCTTCAGTGGAATTGCTCACATTAACAAGCTGCTAAACTTTTGTCTTCCTTGTTGGGCCTGTGTTTGTGCTCAGCGGAGGAACAGAACCGGCAAACCAGTGTGGCTGTGAGTGGGGACTTTTTGTATTTGTTTGCTTTTTTCACACTGGTAGTAGAATGAAAGCATTTCCAAGTGCCTTCTCAGTTCTCTTATTTTGTCTGGTTGCCTTTTATCCCACATTAATTAATGTAATTGCTACAATTTCATAGTCCAGTGGAGACTAACTAATGATACAGGAGCTGAGTGTTCTGTTTCTGCAATAAATCAAGAAAGCAGTTCATATAATACAGCCTTCCACTTCTTCTCACCACATCAAATTAAAGAAGATAAATATTTCTTTTTCGTGGCTTAGGATCTAGCAGTTAGATCACCCCCATGACTTCAAGGGAAGGGTCTTCAGTGCTTGCTTCTGCCTGGGGGAAGTTTAGGTCGAAAACTTCAGGACTTTGAGAGGGTGTTCAGTGCTCTGGTCTTGGGAGGAACAATCTCTGTAGCCTCCATTGAATGTGCTCCTCAGTGCAGGAAATTCGCACGAGACTTATGGTACCAAAAAACAGAAGAGAAGAAGTGATATAAATAAGTAGCTAGGAAAACTTCCTAGAGTACAGCTGGCCTATTGCAGGAGTAGGTCTAGTTTTTTTTTGAAAAGGAAACAAAACAAGATACTATCCCTGCAACAGAGACTGGCTCGGCTGCACGTGATTAGAAGAAGCCTAAATGTTCTGTATTCCCAGAGGTGGCCTACAAGATAAAGCCCTGAAGGCGGTGGAGACCTGCTCTATGAAAAATCAACTCTTCCCACCAGAAGACCACCACTGTTTGAAAGGACAAAGAGCTTGTCCCAGCAATACCTGGGAAGAGGGTCTGCTGGTGCTGCTGCCTCACCACTCATGTGAGAGGCTCGGAGCTGACCAGCCCATTACTATCACTGCTTTCCCAAACTCAAGCAAAGAAGGAAAGGGGGAAGTATGAGAAGTGTTTTTTTGTAAAGGGCTTTTGGCACAGCTGCCCTTCCTGGCCACTGCTAGTTAAAATGATAATTTGAGGTGAAATAAAGTTAAAAAATGTGTAAACTTCAGCAGCTATCAGGAAAAAAAAGGGGGAGTGGGATCTGATTTCATATCATATTTTCTCTAGTCCATAGATGTGTAGTGACACGTCCACAGTATACAGCTGGACTTATTAACAAAACTCTGGAATATTCTTACATTTTTTCCCTGCTTTCTTACAGAATAAAGAAAATGGGGTGGAGGGGTACAGATGAGACTAAACTTAAGAAGTCACAGGGTAAGGAGTTGCTTCTTCAAAATCAAAATGAATTTCAATATATTTTTAGAAAAACAACCTGACTCTTCTTTAAATGTAAAGATTATAGAGGAAAAATAGCCTTCATACCCTAAGGCCCACGTTATGACAAGACTCCAGTACTATCTACCCAAACTATCAATACTGTAAGCAGGCATGGCTTGCATGCAACATATTCATTCATGATGATGTCATGCACAGTTTTACATTTGGATTCTTTGTGCTATAGACACAATAGACTATTTTTTCAAGGCACAAAAGGTTAAATTGACTGGCATACTATTGATTAGAGATGAGAACACTCAAAGGTAAATTCTGAACCTGACTTTCAGCCAAGAGCATCTCTGAAGTGAGGCTTGCCTAGAGACACAATGTTTACCATTCTTTTTCAAGTCAAAAGGCTTGTGATTTTGTAGAGGGAAAAACCAGACTTGCCGCGTATTTGATTTTCTGTTTTTATAAGCTGGCACGTTACCTTAGGTAAGAATGGTCTTCCTTGTTCTGAATACTGACATTTAGGTTAGAGTTAAGCCCTCTAGAGTCCATAGCAATCCATAGGGAAACATCTGAAGTCAGCAGGCTAAGGTGCTTAGTGATAGCCACTTATGGAACAGAAAAGATGAGGAATCAGTTCCTCCCACATTCTGCTGTTCGCCAGGAGTCCATAAGCTGTGGTCCTTCACTTCCCCTGTGAAATGCTGCTAGCTCTACTCTCATTGATGCCATGGGTTGTTAGCAAAAGTACCCAGATACTGGGAGACAGCCATGTTAGTTCTTCCACAGCCTAAAGTCGTGAAAACTCAAATCCCCCACTTCTACAGAAAGTACACGTCCAGACTATAAAGTGTTTGGGAGAAGAAAAGAAGGACAGCTGAGGAATGTAGAAAATGTTACATGCCCTGAATAATCCAATCAGATGATCCACTGGTCTCTGCTCAGTGTGGATCTAAAGGGCACAATGGGATTTTTATCCTATGCAGGAGGTCCCCATTCATTCCCACAAAGGAGTCAGGTGGATTTAGTTCAAAAAGAATTCACCCTAAATATGTTTGGATTGTGTTATAATCTTAAAAAGATTAATTAATTAAAAATTCAAGACTTGTGATGTGTTGAGAGGGTATGAAGAAAAGTGAGCACAGTTTTGTTTTTTTTTTTTAATTAAGAAAGTGAAGAAAGAGCCAGGAGATAAAATCCAGGGAGAACCCTGAGCATTCACAAGAAAAATAGGCTTTCTTTCCCGTAAGAAGAACTTCAATCACTAGGCTGTGCTATGTGCCATAACTGACAGCTCCTTCTTTCCATCTAATGACTTCTAAATTGTTGTACACACATGCAGCTACTTCTAGGAAGAGTATCTTACTTCCCATGATCCTGAATAAATTCTTCTCACCTCAGGAAGAAGGAAGAAATGGATGTTGAACCCTCCTTTAGCTGAATCCAGGCCATCTAATTAAAAATATCAGTAGAGAGCAAGAATATTCCTTCCTCAGGTCTCACACTTCCCAAGCAAAGAATCCTATAGAAAGAATAACAGGGGCAATTGCTTTTTATGCAGAGCCTACTACAACTGGTATGTCTTAGGTGTGCTTTGATAACATCCTCAGATCTAAGCCCTAGAGAAGTGTGGCAGGAAAGGGGCAATTGAGAAATGCCTGATTTTGGATTTTGGTTTGATTTTAACAGGAATCAAGTACTGAGCTGTTCTGTTCTCTGAAGGCGAGGAATTTGAAGTGCCCTTGGTGTGTCACTGCTTAAGAAACAGAAAAAGTAAAGCAGGAATCTAAGATGCTTCCTGGGATATTTAACAGGAGTTTTCAGAGACATTATTTTAGGTCTAAGTGCTTAGATTTCTTTAAGTTCTATTTATCACAGCTACAGTGTGTGTTCTTTACTCTCTCTTCTACCAATATGGATCCATATTAAGTGAAAGGTAATACACATATAGGATTAAAAATGGAGGTTAACTTGCAAAACTAATGACATCAATGGTCCTTTTTGAACCTTTTAATCACTTGATAGTTACATTTAAAAGAGTATTTACTTTTGTGATGTGTCATACTGAACGAGATCAAACTGGTATCACTCATATTTATCTTTGTTTCATCAAATAAAATTTGCTTACTTAAACTTCACTCTAAGTATTGGCCTTTTGAGAATAGGAGCTTGTCTTTGAATGCCAACAACCCAAATCACTTTATCTGAAGTTTATTGATATAGATATCAGGCAAAACATCTTCAGAAAAAGGATGGTCAAGCTTCGGAGCAGGCTGCCCACAGAAGCAGTTGGTTCACCATCCCCGGAGGCATTTAAAAGATGTATAGGTGTGGGGCTTGGGGACATTGTTTAGTGGTGAATTTCACAGTATTGGGATAATGGTTGGACTCAATACTCTTAAGAATCTTTTCAAACCTAAATGACTCTATTATTCTATGATACCATGATTTATTCTGCTTCCATAGCACCTATTTCTTCTAATATCAGATTTGGAAGTTGGTACTAAGGAAATGAAGGATTTTTCTTAATCTACTCTGTTTTGTAAATTCTGCATAGATACAGACATATTTCCATCTGCTTTAGAGGGTTCTATTATCACTCATATATACTCTGAGAAATACTTCTTATATATTTTAGCACTAGATCTGATCAGATAATTCACAGTAAATAATTTATTTGAACAAATTTAGGCTTTCCTTTGTTTGTTAGTTGTCCAGAAATTGGTTTTGATGTTCTTGAATTTGTTCATTTTTCAAAAGCATTTGCTTGATAACTTCTATGAATAACTTAATGAGAAAAGCTTTGCTTGTGGACTGTGTGACCAGTTCAACATGTACTAAGTACTAAGAGCTTGGTGCTGTTGCTCAGGTTTTTTAGATACCAAGGCGATATAACATTTTTCTATTTCTTGACTGTGTGAATAAATTGAAGCTGTGAATACTTCAATGCAAAAGTTCAAAATTTTCTTTCATAACAAGTAGTAGTCAGCACAGTAGTGCTGCAGTATTACTAAAGTAAATATTTCATTTCCATACCAATACTGCAAATAGGATATTCTCTTCCAAACACAATTTAATTTTTGCACAAGTGGGTCTAGATAAAGGGGTATATTTAGGTAGGCAGCCTGTATTTGCTGTATTTGTTGGATATCTACTCTTTAACCCCATAGCCGGAAGAAAAAACAAGCAAGAGTACTACTGCTGTTAGAAAATAAGCTCCTATTCTGACAATTTTATAAAAAATTATTTCTCCTATCATCATTGCCAGCTTTCTATTTCAAAATAATCTTTTGTCTGTGAAAAGTTAAATATTTGACATCAAAACATCATGAACAATGGTTTCTCATTGGAAAATTGGTACACTTTTACATGAAATGCACAAAAACTTATTTATGAATTACAGTATAAATAATAGGCAGCAAATATTAAAAATCATAGTAATCTTCAGAATTCAGAGTCTGATAAATCAAATGGAATAATTCAATGATAGGATTGTTTCTCTGTATTTTGAAGCTGACTAAGCTAATTTCTCTTTCTTTTAGTAAAAGTTACAGAGGCTTTATCTGTAATTAGATACATTAAATATTTCTGAGACATTCAATAATTCAACAGAAAAATAAGCTGAAAAAGTGCAGTTGTTTCTTGATTTTTAATGCTGTTTAAAGCATGGTAACCATGAACTTATTTTGAGTTTTTGTTTATCATGGCACTTTCATAAGATTGATGAAAATGTATTAAGCAGGATATATTTATCTCCCTTTATATTCCTTTGGAAATGTCATTTATGTACCACCAAAGTGCTATGTTTTAGTTAGGCTGCTGCAAATTCAACATGTAACTGACAGATGATGTCTAAGCATTATGCAGGACTATAAAAGATGACATAGAATGCACAAATATATCAGTACATGAGGGAGAAAGCTGGTGAGATTTTAGGAAAAATCTAACATCACTGGCTGAGAGTCACAAGTGGTGTTGTGTGAACTAAATAAAGGAGAGAAAGTATATCAGCAGCAAGACAAAAATCAAAACTCTACGAGGCGGTGTATCAGGCCTAGAGTAATAAAATAAAACGGGGAAGAAAAACCCTGAAACAAAAATTCAGGAAACAAATATGGATAGAGCAGAGTATAACAACTTATTTCACATGCTTGTGCAGGTCTGATTTAATCTGAGAGTAATGGATTTTCTTTGGTTTGAGCATACGATTGGGATTTGAGATATAAGATTTCAGATCACGTGTGTCTGTGACTTCTGTATGCTTCTCATCTCCTATCTAGATTTCAGTTTGTCTTCAGGGCCCTAGAAATTTTCATAAAACCCTATGTAAAAATTTGAATCCTTTAGTACTGTGTTAGTTTTTATTAAGTATATATGTAACTCCTCTTAAAAATAATCCACCAACTCTTTTTCTCCTCCCAGGGTTTCACAAATGGGAGTGGAAATTGTATTTCCACTTTGTTTTAATTACAAGAAGACACAGATTTTTTGGAAGACACAATTGTCCCAGCCCTTACTGTAGAGTTTGACCAAACAAGTAGAAGGAAACAGATATTTAAAGGGCTAGAGGATACAAAAAGAGATCCAATGTCTGAATGTGACTAGACGTAGGCATAAAACAAATTATCTAGCTGGTAGTTCATATACATTTCTACTTTCCTAACTCACTAGAAGTTGTACAAGAGCCTGTACAAAAATATGTTTGATGTTAAATCACCTATCTCACGTTTGTATTCTTGAATCTTGCATTTGGGTAATCTGTGTTGCAGAAAGGTGTGTCCTCACTTGTGCTTTCTGTTGGAATGAAGGAAGAGTTCACTCCAGAGACCACTGCTGCTGATAGACATGGACGTGACAACACCTGCACTGGTGCCTCCTGGTCTAGCCTGCACCAGTAAGCTTTCCATTGTCATTAGCTCCCTGTCCTCATTTAAACTGTGTCTTTTCAAGTATTTTGCAAAGAACTTACACTGGGGACAGTGTTCTGCAGTAATGATGGATATGACTGAGAGCACTATGAGAGAAAAGAGGATGGTGATAAGCATTGTATTGAACCATGTACAACAGAAACATTAATCTCTCAAGAAAGCTTTGTTCATATTTTGCCCAGGTTTTAGTTTGAAGGTTAATATAACTTCAAGTAATACTTGCTTGAATTTTTGCCTTCTGAACTCATCTACTTGGTTTTGCATTGCCCCATTTTGTTTTGTGTTTAGCTTTAAATTCTTTCCTCTCTCCCTTCTCAACTTGTTCTGCTTTTGTTTCTCTTGTGACACTGCAGTGGCAGCACAGTAATGCCCCACAGAGATCTTCTTGCTTCAATTCAATTTGACTCACAAGTACTGCTCTGTTTCTTCCTGAAATTGTATTGCCATTTCCAGAAATGACATGGCAATGTTTCACTTGAGTCACTTGCCATTTTAAGTAGACCTTCATGTATTTGCATTAATTATATGAAACCATGCCTAATGGAGCTACAGTGTGGAGAAAGGTAAAATTAAATTAGTGTAGCTTATTGTCTGCTGTGCACTGAATTGGCAGAGAAAATAAAATTGTGGATTGCTATAGCATTTATAAAAATCCTGAGGAATCAGTCCTAAAACTATTGTCAAAATCTGTTCATGCTTAATAAACAAGCAACAGATATAAAGTTACTCTACTTGTCTCTCAGGAAAAGATAAAGTTGGTGTGGTGGCACCAGGTCAAAAGCTGCTCTGTCATTCGTTTCCTCAGCTGGGCAGAGGAGATAAACTATAACAAAAGGCTCATGGGTCAAGATAAGGGCAGGGAGAGATAATTCACCAGTTACCAACATGGGCAAAAGAGATTTGGCTTGGGGAAATTAGTTTAATTAATAGCCAACCAAATCAGAATAAGGTAATGAGAAATAAAAGTTCTTCACAAAGTGCTCCAGCACTGGGCCCCTTCCACAGGGCACACAGCAGGTGGCTACAACATGGTCCTCAACAGGGTCACAAGTCCTGCCAGCAAAGCTGCTCCAGTGTGGGCTCTTTTCTCCATGGGGCCATAAGCCCTGCCAGAGCCTGCTCCAGTGCAGGCTTCCCGTGGGATCACAGGGTCCTTTGGGCTGCCTCACCATGGTCTTCACTATGGGCTGCAGGGAATCTCTGCTCTGGTGCCTGAAGCACCTCCTTCCCCTCCCTCCTCATTGACCTTGGTGTCTGCAGGGCTGTTTCTCTCAGATGTTCTCACTCTTCTCTCTTTGGCTGTTACTACACAATGATTTTCCTCCTTTTAAAATACATTATTCCAGAGGCACTAGCACTGTCACTGAATGGTTTGACCTATGCCAGTGTCAGGTCTGTCTTGGAGCCAGTTGACTCTGTTGAATGTGGGGGAAGCTTCTGGCAGCGTCTTACAGAAACAACCCCTGTAGCCCTTGCCATGCAAAACCTTACCATGCAAATGCAACACAGTTGGTGAAAGGCATAAAAAATCTGCATGCATAGATTTCAAAACTATTTTGTAGTTTTCTCAAAACTCGGCTGGTTAACTTGGTCTTTAGCAAACAACATATGAACTTTTGAAGAAGTCTGACTAAGCCCTTTTGCAATGTTTTAAAAATTTCAAAAATTGGTGTATTGAAAAAAAATATAAACAAACAGGAAGCACCATCAACTGTCTGATTCACATTTCTGAGCAGACAGCAGCATTGCACAACAGCTTGAGATTGGAAACAAGAAGGCTCCTACATCCAGATGAAACTTCATGGGGATTTCAGGCAGAATATAATTATTTCATATAATTATATTATATACGAACAGAATATAATTATGCAAAGCTGGAATTTTGTCAGGACACTGTGGTGAGCACCTATGCTTTGTGAAAAGCTTATGGGGATTTTTAATTACAATAAGTGGTCAGAATCTTAGTTTGATGTCTCAGCCAAGAGATGAATTGATACTGAGCTACCAGACTCTCAGTACATGCCTGGGTAGTATGAAAATAACAGAACCATTAGACAGCTTGACTCACCTTGTAGTGATGGCAGAATGGGCTGTATCTGAAATCTGGAACAACGATTAAAAAATACTGTTGCTCTTTAACAGAAGAACAGTGATTATAAGGGATGTAACCCTGCATTCAAGATTCTTTCATTCTGGGGAAAGATATGCATCTGCTAAACATGCAGATATGTTATCTGTTCACTTCAGAAACACTTAAACAACTGAGCATCTCTCCTTAAAAATTACCACAGAATGGAATAACTTTTAAGAAGTTATCATGCTGTGGAATGAGTCTTATGATATGAACTCATTATGAGTTGTAGAGCCTTCACTCAGCAGAGTGGATATTACACTGGATAGCTGAATACCCAAAAGTTTCTTAACTGGTTCAGTCTTATCTGTGTAATCTATCTATCTTCTCATGTCACACCCAGCTCTACTGCATCTGAATATCTTCCAAGTCTCTCTGGGGCAACAATTTTTTTCATTATTTTTGGTAATATAATATAAACTGGAGGCTAAAGTATCATTATTTTATTGCTACCCCTGAGATATTTTTGTCAGATGTTAATTCATAATGTAGCAAAGTTCTTTCAAAAGAACAGAAACTAGAGTTGATACTTTGGGAAAATGGATTTGAAATGCCCATTAGCAGCTTTTTAACTTTTCTTTACGAGTTGTGTTAGACATTTCCAAAAATGCTTTAAAAGATTGCTAGCAGTCCTACTTTCAGAATTTCTAGCAGATTTTTGTTTCCTTTTTTTACTTGGGGATGCTTACATCTTGACTGAGATCCTGGACTGAGCAAAGGGTACCTGATTCAAAGTTCAGACTGACATGGATTTAATTTATTTTAAGGTGTCTGCCATATTAGTAACTTTCCTGTGAGTTTACATTAGGTTTTCAAAAGTCGGGGTAACAGACTCTCAGATTAAAGCACACGCAGTCCTCACTGAGCGGTGCCTAGATAGGATTATGAATTGAGGTGCCTTGTATATTTTTTGAAGGACTGGAAGGAGAAAGAAAAAGTGAATTCCTGACCTGATTTTTGTGTAGCTACATACACAGATGCATATAGCATGCAATAAAATGCATTTGGCTATAGGCTCTCAACATGAGGCAACCTGATTGCCAGAAACTTCAACTCATGCAAAAATATGGTCCATACACAAAAAGTCAGCTTTAGCAGAGCTGCTACTGGCTTGGCTGTAATTAAGTGCTAATCGTAGGGGTGTGCTGTTCTGCAAGGCAGTAAACCGGTTTCCTGAGCGGATAAACTTGGAGGTCAAAGGCCGGGGAGTTGGCTCCGTCGGGGACCAGGATCGCTGCCGAGAAAAGCAGCACACCTGTCCTGTTACTGTGATTATGAGACAAATGTGAATAAGGCCAGTAAAGCAAAGTAACCTGAAAGTCTGGAAAATTCACTGACATAATTGTACAGAGCGGCATGTCGCGCACACGGTGAGCAGGGAGCCGGGCTGTGCCGGGTCCCGCAGGACAGGCTCAGCTCCCCAACACGGAGCACGCGAAGGGGAGCTCTCACAGCGCTCTGGGGCCGCTGCCCCTCGGTGCCATCCTGGGAAAGCTGCTCTGACTTTATAAGGTTGTATTTTCCAAGCTACGAAATGAGGATATTATTTAGTAAACTTTACAGATGGGTTTCCAAGTGCAAATAACAAATTACATATAGCTCTTCAGTATAATAGGATGGAAAATTTAATCTATAGTAAATAAAAATAGCAGCTGTTCCACGTTGCAAGCAATACTGTGAGTAGGAATTGCAAGAATAGATTCAATAAAACAGCCATGAATTTTCATGAAAAAGGTGGAAAAAACCCTTTGAGAGTAAGTTAAAACAGCCATACTTTATTCATGGACTGGGAAAGAAAGGGAAGGAGAGAGGCGCTGTGCTTTTGTCACTAGAACAGCACATTTATCAGTAAGTAACTGGAGTGTTAGTAAGGACGGGGAGGGAACATCTGTCCCAGAATAAAATGCTGGGAGCTGACACAGGGAGAAGTATGGGCATATTGTTTCTGCATCATAGATTCCAAATATCTGAGGCTCATTTCTATGGCAGATAGGCTTATGTAGTTTCAAAAACAAGTCATTTTTTGATCCATAGAGAATTTTATATTAGCAAAAAAGAGGTAGCTCTTCTCCAAAGACCAGGAAAAAAGAGAGAAAAACTCCAAACCCAAGAGCTGATATTTCTGCACAACTATATTAACATTCAAAATACTCCTGACATATGGAGAAATGAGCTTGTCAAACTTCCTGTCACAGGACTAAGTGAAAAAAAGAATTCAGTTATTTTGCAAAGGCTGAGATGATTCTAATCATAAGCAAAAATATGTATATACATAACATCACATGCAGATGTTTGTTCCAACAGTGGATACTGTTAAAACCTTGAGAGATATATCTGGAGAAATAATAAATATGGACTGGTTTAGGGTCTAAATGAATGTAGCTCTCCCCCATTAGCCCTTGCACTCATCACAGAACACCTCACAAATCTGGGCAGCATTTTCACATCTCTATGGCATGGAGCTCCTGCGGCCAGCCATCAAGAAAGTCAGAGAGAACACCCCTCTTGTCTGCACAGCTTATTAAAAAAATTTATATTTCCTCTTCCTCCTACACTGGAGAATCTGATGCCAATGATATCAGATGAAATGACAGATATCACAGAAGTTGCATGTATGGTCAGATCCCACCTCCACCTCACAGTCCCTGTGCTTTACATAAATGATGGTTGTCACCTTGCAGTGCTCATCCGCTGTGTGTTCAAGGTGATGAGATGATTGTGTTTCTCATAGGTATGATATGAATCTTACCAGTGTATGTAAATACCTTACAAGGAGATTAAAGAAGATGGCAGTAGGCCGCTCTTAATTGTGCCCACAGCCCAGACAAAGTCCGGGGACAGAAATGGAAATAAAAGAAATTCTATTTAAACATAGCAGACTTTTTTGCTGTGAGTGGTCAATAGGACAGAAATAAAAGTACATGGAGTGTCAAGGATATTTTGAAGAACCTTGGAAATGTTCAATACCTAACTAGACCTGTCCCTGAACTCCCTGCTCCCACTGACCCTGCTCTGCACTGTGGGGTTGGACGAGGCCCTCACTAGGCCTGCCTTCCTACTTCAACTCCTCTGCAACTCTGCCAAAATAACCATCAGCCTTACAACCAGCACGATGATCCTTCTGTTTGAGTAATCTACCTGTATTTTTATTGATGAGAAAAACAAACTGTATGACTTTTATGTCCCCCAGACAGAATATATGTTTTAATGGAAGACAGTGAATTGGTTTGTGATTAGACCTCTATTTTAAAATATCTATGTTACTGGTTTTTTGATGGTGCAGAACTAATTTATGTACAGTGACTCTCCAGTCACATATATCACTGTCGGAATACTGTATGGTTACTACAGAGGGATTTTTTATTTATAGATCCCCAGGGACATTGTAGATGCGTAATGCAGTTAGACCTATTTCATACAACCCTAGAAATTCACACTGGAAAAGACCTTAATCCCAAAGCAAATTAGCCTAATCTGTTAGATAAAGATCTTCAGGATCTCCAAATGGAGACTCCAAGACTTCCCCAGGCAATCTGCTACTGTAGTTGGAGAAAGTTTTCCCTCACAGCAGAAGTGAATCCCTCTTCCTGTGATTATTTTATCTATCCTGGCCATGAAAAATACGCACTTGTCAACAGCCTTTTATGTATTTGAAAGGTTGATGTCTCTTTTCTTGACTGAACAAGGCCATGTTTTCTAGATTTGTGATTACTCTTACTGACTCTCACCTGGACTCCTTCCAGTCAGTCCACATCTTTCTTTAATTTATACAAATGACATAAGAGAAAGGTCTGGCTTTATAGAAGGCGTTCCTGCACACACAAGGGTTTTTGGGAGTTGCAGGGACAAACCAGAAACACTGTTGGCTTTTGGAACAAAATCAAGTTTCAAAAATATTGAAAAAAAATGCCTTAAAAGGGGGAAGAAAGGTCATAAAATATCCTAAAGGTCTCCAATCCTTGTTCCCAGAGCAACTACTTCTAGTGGTTTAGGATGCTACTACTTTTCTGCCAGAGGTTTTTGCCTGAGTAGCAATGTTGGACACATTCATAGAGATTAAATCCAGATCAAAATGCATTTCTAGTTTAACTTGATGCACAAGACCCCTGCATCAAGCCCAAGAGTTGCTGTTTGAATGAAGCATTTTTCAGAAAGACAGTCAATCTTGATTTAAAGACTGACAATGATAAGGGATATATCAGATCCCTGCACAAACTATTCCAATGGTTAATTACATAACCTAATTGATAGTTTGAATTTGTTCAGCTACAGCTTCCAGTCATTGTTATGCTTTTGTTTCTAAACAAAAGATCTCTCTGCTATCAGAAATATTTTTTCAGCTGCTCATGATACTGCAGCAGTCCCAGATGTTGGTTCACTTCTTTAGACCTCTTTTGTAACATTTCTAATTTTTACATTTTATTTAGCATGTTTAGAACTTGCTACTTCATTTGGGATATTTGGGTTCAGTAATCATCTAGTGGCATATACAAAAGTAACTACACGACACGGAACTTTTGAAGCTATTTCAGAGTGTTTCAGATCAAATCTTTATCACTTGGGACCCACTGTGTGTGGATTTCTTCAATCTTGGGCAGAACGTCCCTTACACCAACATCTTCCCCTTTCATCCAGAAGTAAAGCAAGCTGGAAGTTCATGCAAGCATCGACTTGACAACTCAAAGTTCCATGTTTAATGGATGACTGAAGCAACTTAGTCTGTGAATTAAGAAGGTGTTTTTGAATTATTTAGTTGCTCCCTAAAGTGAGGTTTTTCAATTTAAGTGTCCTGAAAATTGTCCATATGGTCTTAGCCATAAGAAAGGTGGACAGAACTGTAGCCATCTGTCCCCAGTGGTGTGGGAAGGTCCTGTTCAGAATCTGCACCTACAGCTTTTCACACAGAAGCGGTACTGAGTTGTGTCTTCTTCATGAGATTATTTTGTGTCTGGTTTCCCTGGAAACTGTGAGCATAAACAAAAGATATAGGTCTTTGTCAACTGAGAATTTCTTGAGATTTGGCAGACTATACAAGTTGCTACTGCACATGTGCAGATTGACTCAAACATGGGTGTGCAATAAGATGGTGTTATCCCATGTATTTTGAATTTCACAGCTCAGGCATTAGAAGTGTGATATTTACCAGATATATCCAGCCTCTGCATCTGTGTTGTAGAGTCAGTCTGCTGATGCACAGTAAATTTGCCACATTTAGAATGTATCTTATAAACTGTGTGTTCCTATAGACCATTAAGGTTATCCAAGTCCTGCACTGGATGTGTGCCCTGAGCACAGAAGGCATTGGCATTTTGCTCATGGGGCAACACCCCCTTTGCCCTGTGGCAATCAAGACTCATAATTCATAAATTTCATTTTGTAGAAAATCCTTAAAGAACAAATAAATATATCTTGTTTTGTGGTTTTAATTCAAACTGATTGATCTAAAATGTATTTTATCTCCAAGGTGCTATTGTCCTTTTGATTAATTTTTCAGAGTTTTAAGATAGCATCTTAGTGAAAACATGTAGTGTTAGCACTGAAGGTTTTTCTACCTCTAGGGTTTTTTTTTTTACTTAGCTATGCCTTTTCACTGTAAAATCAGAGGAAATATATTAATGTTGGCTAATTAACAAGACATTCCACAAGTCCTGAATTGTTTAATTCCACAAGTTCCAAACCATTGCACCCAAAACAGAATACAGACATTTAAATTGGTTATAAACACTTTCTCAGACACTTTTTATTGCTCTTTTACTGTTTGTAAGTGTTACAAGGCAAAGTGAGAAAAGTACTAGATAAGATCTCCTATTCCTTTTTTGCCATTATCATTCTTTAAGGCTATGTTAGATAGCACTTCCTTCTAGCAAAGCAAAAAGAATGGGACCATCATTACAAATTTTATCACATAAAACAAGGAAAGGAAGGAATCCAAGTACTGTTGAGAGTAGGCCACATGATGATAAACATCTTCACTATCTGTGCCATACATCGTTTGCCTATAAAATTACTTTGATCTAATATACAGCCTTTGATCTAAAGAAATTAGCCATCTTCCCTTTTCTTGATGAGACGAAAGGTGAGACTTTGGAGCAGGATGCTGTCTTAGCTTGGTTCACTTCCCATTTTGCTCCCAGAAGATCCCTGTGTGCATGCTGATTCACTCTTAGTCTGTTCTTGAGAGCCAAATGTCTCCTTTGCAGAGAAGCAGACAGTTCACTCCAGGGTCTTCTCCAGGTGGAATATTCAAGCAATGATTAGTTTGGGTCCCCTGACTCCAGCAGTGTAACACTCAAAAGTCTTTCTCTACTTGTGTCCTGCAACGTTGGTCCTTGGCATCAAAACTGCCAAGTGAATGGCTGCAGCAGAGCTTTGCCTCTATTTCAGGTACGTAGCAATAAAGGAGCCCATAAATCAACAATGGTATTTCAAGACCAGTGGAGGATCCAAGTGCACCTTATAGTTCATCACTTAATAGTTTATGAGCCAGAGCACATCAACCAGAGAGACAGGACACAGGATACAAAGGCAGCTGCCAGAAGCAGCAGTAGACAACAATTACACCAACACAATCAAGCAAAAAATTCAACCCACCCAAATATATATGCAAATGACTGTACTTATATATTTGCCTATGTGTGTGTGTGTGTGTGTGTGTGAGTTCTGGACTGGGTTGTCCCATTCAGAAGTTCTTCCTCCCTCACGAGCTACAAGATTTGGAGCAGGACTCCACCACTACAACATTGCACAGGTCTAATGCTTGTACTGATCTCGTGACTAACAATGTGCTTTTTCCTTGTCTCTCCTATGAAGAGATTATGCAGCTTTGTAGCTGATAAATAGTTTGGTTTAGGCGAAAGAGTAAAAGCTTTAACTTTTTACATTTTCTAGTCTATTTCTGGTCTCTTCCTGCCTTCTGACTCATAATGACTGTTCTCTCTTCAATAGTCTCTTCTAGCTGATGTCAAAGTACAAAACAACAAATACATTTGACTGCATGATAACACAATGGGTTGTTCCCAGGATGTGTAACTCTATCTGGTTAATTAAGTAGCGATTAATTTGAATATGTTCAATAGATTCTGTCATCATTGCAGGATTTGTAGGAGTCAATGTGTTACCCAGGTTGTTGTCATTCTCTAGTTCAAAGTGAATGGGAGCTCACAGGACACAGATGTAGCTGAGAGTTTTAAACCAGATCTCAGACAGAAATAAATGTCTTTTAAGGAGATTTATCGCATTATACTCTGAGAATAAGTGAAAGGTTATTAGAGGTCGTATATTGCCAAATTTTCTCTTTCGAGGCTGCCTGTGTATACTGGTTTGTGTAGGGATTTCATCAGATCATTGAACATTCATTGAACATTCATAATCAGATGTCCTGGTGACACCTAAAGTTTCAAGTAAGCTCCACACACAGAACTTAGAGTATGGACTGATTTAATTTCTATCATCCCATTGAACAGAAGGAGCATGATGGGTTTTATTACATTTTTATATAAAACAGAAAAAAATCTTAATAACATGAACAGGTTCATACATACGGCAGCTAATGAAATGTAGAAATTGTCATTTTTCTAAGCTCTATTGCTAAGTTTAACGCTGTGTGAGTGGGCATAGTTGTTTGCTTACTTAGTTAACTTCGTTATCCAGTACACCTTATCAACCCATGAATGTTTTCAGTTTTGCATGTAGGGATTAAAAGCCGTGCCCAAATGATATTCCCACTGATGTCCAAAATACTTTGGTGAAAATAAAATATGGGGATATTGGCAAGAGAAAAGGGAATAAATATAATTAATTTTTTTTTTTAGCGGTAAAAGGATGCTGGGTTTAATGGATTTTATTTTATAGGTTAAATCTTTATATATGTTTTGGAAATGGCTTTCATTAACGAGCAGGCTGCTTTTTGTACAAATTATCCAGTAGTATTGCTAAAAGCTCCTGATAAGACCTCATCTGAAATACTTTCACAGTTTTGAATATCTCTTTAAAAGATAAATCAAAACTTAACATGGTGCAGGAGGAGTCTTTTCAGTCCTCTGATCCTCCCTCTTACTTAAAATGATGACACAAAAAAGGGTTTGTTTTGGTTTACCTGGTAAAGCAAACGTTGAAGAAAGATCTACAAATAAATCAAAAATATAAGAGTAGACCTAGTAAAGGACTGTTTAGACTAAGGAACAAGTACAAAAAAAAAGAAAAAAAGGGGAATAAACTGGCCATGAATAAACTAAGAATGAAAATGAGAAGATGGCTTCAGATCAAAAGAGTAGTGAGGTTTTAATTTCCCTGTCCAATAAGAGTGGTAGGACAAGGCCAGGCTTCCAATTGTCCCCTGGCAAAATGCATGGGCAACACCAGTGCCCCACTGCACTTCTTCCTCCTTATCTGCCTATGCACTCCTAAAACAGTGTGGTTCAGGTTAGACTTCAGGTCTGAAAACACTGAAAATCCCCACACTTTCTTTGGTTGTTCACAGATTACTTTTGCCTAAACCACGACATAATAAAAAACTAATACCCGAAATTTTGCATTTGTTTGCATTCATGCAGATGTTGAAGTAGTCTACAGGTCTGAGGATGAACTCTGTGTTGATCCCAAGTTGAATGAAAGCAATTTTGAATTATGTCTGTATACCCAATGGTATATCACCAAAATCTCCAACAAATCTTATCAAAATATCTGGATTCACTGTGTTCACATCAAAATAAATGTATTGCAAACTGTACAAACTGGAAGATATAATGCCATATTTTTTTTTTTCCAAACATGTTTGGTTTTCATATTTATAAAGATGTTATTATAGCCTGCTAAATTTGCTCTGGTTACCTTCAGTTCCTAACTCAGATACCTTTATCATCTTTCATGTCCAAACAATTACTATAAAACAGTCTGTCTCTGGTATAATCATAATGTAAAGTATATTTTTATGTTTAATATAAGGAAATTATGCGTTGAAAAGTAAAGCGACATATAATTAATAGCAAACCTGGCTAATGATAGCTAAAATACATCAAAGCATGCTCCAGCCCATTGGCTTGTATATATGCTTTCAGCAAACTAACTTCCAAGCAAATTAACTTCTTTTCTAACTAGGGATCTCCTTGAATTTTATAGTGGGAGACGCTGATTGAAGCTTTGATTCATTAATAAAATATAGATCCATGTCATTAACTCATGCAGTTGATGCATGATCTTCCTGTTATAGTGTTTTACTTGATGACTGCCAAACATGAGGTATTCGTGTTCAAATTCAGTCATAGTTATGGTGTTTGTGTCATTTATTTGGGACTTGGGTCAAGGACTATTGTAACATATGGAGTTTTTTTGGGGGGGAGTTACTTTGGCTCTTGTTTTCTTAGACATTTTTCCCATTGGTTTGTTTTACTCATCTGTCAGAAGCAAAATGAAGTCTTAGATGGTTTGCATGTAATTTTTATGGACCTGTTAATGTTTATGGCCAAAAGCCACTGTAAGGGCTATTCTAATCTTTTGAATTATGCATTACATGGACTTCATTTAGTGAAGAGAATTACTAGGGTCTGCTACCTAGATTCTATCAAGTGAAGTAATATGGAGCTGAATTACAGCTTATCCAGCCTAGAATTAGACTTGGATCTTCAAAGAAATCACAGGGAGGTCAGCACTGTAAAACATCTGCTCATATTCCTACTCTTAAACCTTCACTGCTGAGTTTAGTTTGTAGAACTTTGCAGGCGAGGAACTTATATCAAGAAAATAAAAACTGACAAAGCTTTGAGAAAGACTTTGCACAGGTCTTCATTTGTTTATAAAGTTCTCTCCTGTTTCCTGTCTATGCTGTGGTTAATTGCTAAGTGAGTCATCAGGATGAAGCTACCATTTTTTGCCCTATTATCAAATGTTTTGAAGATGGCTGTGCTGTTCTGTCCCGTCTAACTCACTGGGTCCTGTGTATTGATTGTTTATCTCAGGAAGATTCAATGACATCATGCTTCCTTGCCCTGGAGGGTTGGGCCTAAACTGAGCAGAGCAGAATTACAGGGTTTCAAGAAACCCTCTGTTCAAAGTGTCTTCACAGCCATGAGTCAATGTTCCTCCAATTGATGCTGTATTTTCATAGCATTGTTCAGCTCTAATGATGAGAAGCTATTGCACAATTAAGATAGATGCAGTCTTGTTTCCCTGCTTACTAATCTGAAGAAGCTGTTTTGCTTTATGTTTCACCTAACAAGTGTAAGGTGGAGCTTTGAGAAGATGAGAACAGGTTCAGACTCATTTTTTGATGGAGTTTTTTCAGATGGCTCTGAAATCATATATGGTCATCATCCTTTATTAATAGCAAGTTTAACTATTATAGCAACTTATTTCTCCATCAGCTGAGGAGCATTTCAGTTAGATACTTGTACTGAAGTACAGAGAGGGAAAGTACCACTATGCCTTACAACATCTTCATTTTTACACCTACTCAATCAGAATCACTTTATTCTGACTTCTCTCTCCTACTGCCCTGTAAGAATTACAGGAAAAGATTTTTCTGAGGTTATGGCCACCTGTCATAACTCACTCTTCTCTGATTCAGAAAAAATGTAATTAAATAGAAATAAGACTTACTTCTCGTCTGACTTCAGTCTAAACACAGTACATTCACCTGCATTACAGCAACCAATTTGTTACAGACCTTCTGAAGATGTTCCTATCACCTCTGTTAAAAGACAACCCTCAGTGCCTTCGCAAAGTAAAGCAATAATATCTGTCACTTGCACTGGGGTTACAGCTAGATACTGATTTTAGTTTTCTATTATAATCCAAGGTTGAAAGAGATGTGTTTCAGGAGCTGGTTTATGAGCGAATTAAACAGTCTGACTCTACAGGCAGCAATACTCATCAGAGAGGTACAGCAGGAAACTTCACCTTGCTTGATCCAAAGCAGCGTGCCATTCCTAAAATTTTGCAATCTAAATGCTTGATTAATACAATGGTGAAATTAAGAATTTAACTTCAATTCTGTCTTTTGTGATTGATAAAAGAGTCAATACAGCATGCCAGGTGACAGACAGGGACTCTAAATCCCCAGAAAGGGGACTAAAAAAAAAAAAAAAAATAAAGGGGGCACAGGCCAGGACAGCTTCTTAAAGACAATCCTTTGAACACCAGTGTATGGGACATGTCAGAGGCAGGGAAGAGAGAAGATGCAGAGCAGAGGATGAGACATATACTTGAGGCCCACAGGGATTTGGGAGAGTGTGAAAGGCTGTGGCAGAGTCTGGGAGGGGATGTATAACTTACCTGGTTGGGAAAGGCAAAGAAGAAATAGTCATGGCTTCCTCTCGAGGATGTGGGAAATTGATCCTATGCCAAAGCATCTTCTAGTGACTTGCAAAAGCTACATTGACTTCATCCTTCTCCTACATGCCTATACTCTCTATCACAAGTGGTTCTTCCCATTTTGTTGGTTTTTTTGGTGTTTTTGTTGTTTGAGGGCTTTTTTTTAATACACTAAATTCTTTTAAGTTAGCTGAAAAGTGAAAGTCTCCATTCACGTAAACATCAAAACCCGCTTTCTTTCTATATCAGCACAAATGCAAAATTACATTGACACTTTTCACATATGGGAATTTCTGTAAAAGAGACTACTGCTTAGGAAAATTGAAGGGGATTAAAAATTGCATGATTCAAGGCAGAAAGCAGGCAGATAACCGGATGACCAGAAACCGGTTGCCCAAAGTCTGTACCAGGCCATAGCATCATCCTCTTCACTGTCAGATTTCACAAAACTACTGCATCTCACTAGCTTTTAATCCCAAGAAATGACTGTTTTCTGATGGTACCCTAGGCCACGGGAAAATGTTCTTAATAGATTGAGAGCACAGACATGTATGCAAGGGGGAGTTTCTGTGTGTATCTGCAAGAAATGTCAGTGACTCCCACTCAAGCCAGCTCTGCTGTCCTGACAATTACAAGAACTTGTAAGGTTGGTACTAGATGAGTGTCACTGGTGTTGATGGTGTAAAATGAATAATAGATGCATGTAACAAATAAATGGAATTTGATTAACTTCGTAAAGTCACTATTTTCATAAACTCCATGAGCAGAGACACTTTTCTGCCCACCCTTCCCATCCTGAAACCATGTCCTTGCCATAGACGGAGTTAAAAATTTTTCACCTGAGAAATGGATTAGGACAGCAAAGCCTTGCTGCAGCTGCTGCCAGGTGGAAGCTTTTAGTTGCATCTAAAGAGTTGAATCCTGTGGACTTCGTGAGTCTTTTAAATTTAGAAAGAATTCAATAAAGCAACTGAAGACTACATAAGGAGGCACAGGAGAACCTCCACAGCAAACCAAGCATTAAGGTAAAAATTTCACTCAAAGAACACGGTTTTTCAGGTTTCATCATGATAGTTAATCTGGTCATTAGAGAAACTTACTCATTATTGCATGGGAGGCACTGCTAGCTACCAGCTTAAAGAGATGATTGTATTTACCCTTTTGCATCCAAAGGGTGCAATCCCTGCCTTGAATTTCCACCTGAACTAGGTTTGACTTCTTACAAATCTCTGCTTCCAACTATTCAACTATTCTTGGGCAGAGGGACCGAATTATCCATACAGAAGGTGCCATGCCAGGATTACAAATGCATTACCCACTATGCCACAAGCTGGAGAGCATGACTATTAAAGTATCAAAGTCAGAGATTTTTATGAGAAGAATGAGTCACAGAAGCAATATGTTCTTTTCTTTCTCGCTAAACAAAAGAAGAAAGACAATGAGAAAATAAAACCATCCTTCCTTCTAAATGGTAACATCCAACAGTGAAAACCTAGTCAAAAATATCTTTCTGTATGTTCTCTCACTGTCAGTGTATGCCACTGAAGTGGCAGGAACCACCAGTGTGACACTTTATAATAAAAATCCTCTATTAAACTGTGCCAAAAATTTGGAAAATAAGATGACTATTTTCTGCTGTTTATTCATATAAATATGGGATGTCTCCTATTTATTACTATTCTCATATTTTCTCTTTCCTACAGAAAAGTAATTGTATATGGATATTTATTAGAAGTGAAATATTTCTTCTTTACCTCATAGCCTTGAAAAATAGTGTGCAACTATCCCTTATGGTCTGATCAAATTTGTGTATATACTTTTACCACATCAAAGCAAGTGCAAACTCAGAAAATTGGAAATTAGAAATTGGAAAATTGATTGGAACTCACAGATGCTGATAGGTATAGGGCTATAAAAGTAGGATGGAAATAGCAACCTGAAATTATAAAACTTTCAGACTCACACCATGGTGAGGTGTGCTAGTGGAGCCATAGATGAACGTGGTGATACTAACCAACACTGACCACTGAACCTACGTGTTACACATTATTGCTTTGATTTAGAAGCCCAGATCCATCTTTATCATCATCTTCAGCTTGCTGTTGTAATTTTTTTCTTTTTGCATACAAATGTCTACCTGTCCACACAGTTTCTAAATAATTATATGCAACAACTTACTTTTTCAAACCTACAATGGACATTGATTCAATCCTGCATCTGCAACTGTCTTCCCACAGCAATATATAGACTACCGCTATACTATTTTTTAATCTATATCTCTATACCCAATGATATTAATGTCACTATTCTGTGTTCTGAATATTGGTTCTAAAGCAGGTGTGTAAAATGGGAGAGTTTATGAAGACTCTGTCTGGATGTGTTTGTATATGTTCTGGATGTGTTCACCACAATATTTCTAGTGGCATTTTACAGAAAGTATAGCACAGATAGATTACAGAATGGCAATTTAAACCAGGATGTGTTTTAATAATATAGGGGTCCCAGCTAAGCCATTTGACTGAATGTCCTGTGTGCAAAGGATGTGACTGAGCAAAAGACCGTCTTCCCAAATTCCTTTCTCATTAAGAATAGAGAGTGGCAAGGAAAGCATGTGTGACTGCTTTGGCAAAAACGTGTTAGCCAGATGAGTTTGAGATGGCTGTATTCTTTGGGTGGCAAAGCAATTGAGTAAAGTTATGCTGGTCATCCTGAATATGTATCAGCATGGCCTTTGTACCACATCACACAGGCACTTCTGTGTTGTCCCAAATGCAGCAAGAAACACAGGCCATTATATTTTTTGGACAAAAAAAATTTAAAATTATTTGTTAATGCAGGATTTCCTCATGAAAAAAAAGTTGTTTCACAAGAGACTTAGAAGGGAAAATGTTATTTTGAACTTAATATAGGTTTTTTAGGAAAAACAGTGTATTCACAGCAGGCTATAAGTATCTTAAAATTTGTACATTTTAGCACAACTTTCCTTCTATAGGTCTTCTGGTTTTTCAAGCTAGCAGTAATGAAAATTTCATTTTTATTAGTGATGATGATGTGAGAAAGAAAGAATCAGGAGTTATTTCTAAAGTTCAGCATTGGTGTATGTAGACTAGCAATTATAAGGAAAATAATTTATAAACCTCATCAAAAAATGCAGAGTGTAGAAGATCCTGGGAAGAAATAAAATGTGTAGTTCATAATTCCATTGTCCATCCTTTCACAAATCAGATGCTGCTGTACAACAAAAACGCTCTGAGACAGACAGCTCTGTTCTTGAGACACAGTGGAGCTGCTCACAACACAAGTGAGAGTCCAGTTCTCCCGGGCAGGATGAGCAGGGCGTGCTCACCAGGCAGTCCCTGGCAGTGGAGTGCACACTCACGAGCCATGGGAACCACCTTGCTTGTTCAAAAAGTTTAATGTGCTTCTCTCACTTTCCTTTTGGAAACATGTAGCTTGAGAAACATAAAATATATTTTGGGAAGAGAAGACACATTATTTTCGGGAATGGCTCTGCTCCTGAAAGTGATTCAGGAAAAAAACTTGAACCATTTTTTGAAAAGTGACGGGTTCTAAACTTTGAAAATGTCTATGCTGATTTGTTAAATTTTGATGATGTATTTGAAAGAAGTGCTCTTGTTATATTCATGATTGCAATCCTCCTCACTTCTTCCATGTAGCTTTTCCCTCTTCTGTCCAATTTTTTACATACAGGGTTCAACAAGGGAACTCAATGAATGGAGTAGCTGCAAAGTTAGAACCGAGAATAAAAAGAAAGAATTAACCATATTTAATATTCTTTTGCTTCTGAAAACTTTTCAGCTTAAATTAAAGAACATGTCCACATTTTTTTAGACCTATTTTATTTAATTGATCTTTCAATAATGTTTAAGGGCAAGATCAGGGCAGACTCCTTCCTGTCCTGGTGGTAGGGATACAGGTAAAAAGTATGCACAGCTGTTGTTCATATGGGGGAACTAATAATCTTGGGGAGTAATGGGTTATAAAAGACTATATGAAGACCAAGATAAACAGCTCCTGCCTAGTGCGGCAACAAAAGAAGCCAGTTTCTTGAAAAGGGGGATAGTTGAAACACACTGCCCACATTTAGGAGTGTTCCTGAGATCCAGCAAATTCCAGGCTTGGTCTGAGCAGGGATAGTACATCCTATATTGGCTATAAAATCTTCTAGGCTTTTAAGGAAAGCCCTCTTTCTTTCTCATCAACTCACTGTAAGAGGTTCTTTCTAGTGAAGTCTGACTATTCTATAGGATGGGTCAACAGTGTTGGGTTTTATATAAGCCTTTAAAACTGTAGTGTTATTCTAAAAAGGAACTTTCTTAAAATACACTTCTCATTTAAAAATCTCTTGGTATTGAATAATAACTTTTTTTTTCCCACCTAGTTTTTACTCTTTCTTTCTTGTTATAGCTTTGCAAAACCGATAATAGCGAGAGAAACTGGATTCTGTTCCATCCTGTACATTTTCAGCAGAACTCATGGCAGCGTCCAGTCAGCTGCGAGGGAATAAATTTGCAAAAAATACCAAATTTGCACAAGTTCCATGGAGAACTTTTATTACTCTAATAATATGCCTACCTGTATGCAGTACAACAGACATTTCCTGTAAAATATTCTTCAAGACTTTCATGACAGGCATCCAGACCACAGTCCTGTCCTTGGCAGGCATCTTTTAAACTTCTCTATACAGATTTGGGACACCTCTCAGGAAGAGGAAATTCTATTAATTTTTTTCAAGGAAATTTCTGAAAAATTTCATGTTTGAAAAAGAGATTTCTTCATTAGAAATACATATATTTTATCAAGAATTTAGCAGGAAAAGGCAGGTCTTCAGAGAATTATGTTCAAAATGAAAAAAAATTCACTCAGTATTAGGACACTGGCAAGGCCTAGAAGAAGCAAATTCAAGTATTTTCTGTGCTAAAGTCACTGCATGAATAAAATGCATTAATAAAAGCCATTCACTCACAGCATTTTTACACGTCAGGTGAGGGGGTTTGCTGCCAGTCTTGTTTTACATAGGTGTTTGCCAGTTTCACAAACCAAAAGCATTTAAAAATTCATCAGTTCGGAAGAGAAAGTTCTGACTTGCTGACTGGGCTGCTGTAGTTTTTTTTTTCCCATCAGCTGGACTCCAGCTAAACTCTGATGTTTGCCCTGTGACAAAACTTGGCAGGAGATATTACCTCTCAAATACTGGAACCATTTCTCCACCAGCGTATGCTCAGCTCTTACTTTAGCTCTTTCACTGTGGCCTAACTGATTAATGATGCACAGGACATGGCACCTGTAAGGCCAGCAAGATCCTGTTTCACCAATGTGGACTACATATTGATAGTATAATACAGGAGCTTAATTAACATTTTGGAAACTACTGTAAATTAGCTGACTATTTTACCTCTGCAGGTAGCTAAATTTAAAATTTGCTATTTTGTGACTATATTTGCAAATGCCCCTCTTGGGTAAAACTCAGCTTCAACATGCACACACTCAACATAGTCTTACTGAGGTCACATTCTCATTATGTAGAGAAATCCCTCTCCAACGGTCACTCCACAATCCATTTTATGCTCCCCCCATGCCATCTGAGCATCTGCTTTGCTGACACTGCTGGACTTGAAAAATTTCAATATGAACTTAGTTAGTTGATTAATATTTCCCGAGAATTTTATGATCACTTGCCATCTAGATGTCAAATAGCAGAGACGATACAGTACTTTAATGTTTCCTAATGAAATCTTAAATTGTGAGAGGAAATAGAGCCTGATTCTTCCTTCTTCAGAGATGAGCTTATGCCCATGATTTCATTTGGCCTCTGTAACTCCAAACAGTATTTCTCTGTTGGGTCAACCAACCTCTGTTTGTGGTTGGTTGACCCTGGCTGGACACCAGTTGCCTACCAAGTCATTCTCTCATTCTCTGGCGTGGAGTTCTCCAGGGGCTGCAGGTGGATCTCTGCTCCCCCATGGACCTCCATGGGCTTGGGGGCACAGCTGCCTCACCATGTTCTGCTCCACGAGGTGCAGGGGAATCCCTGCGGAGGCACCTGCAGAACCTCCTGTCCCTTCTGACCCTCCTTCTCCACTGACCTTGGTGTCTGCAGGGCTGTTCCTTTCATGTTCTCACTCCTGTCTCTTCAGCTGCAGTTGTTCCTGTTTCCTCCCCCCTTCTTGAGCACATTATCCCAAAGGCACTACCCCCGTTGCTGACGGGGTCAGCCTTGGCCAGCAGTGGGTTCCATCCTGGAGCCAGCTGGTGTTGGCCCTGTCAGACATGAGAAAAGCTTCCAGCAGCTTCTCAGAGAAGCCAGCCCTCTAGTGCCCCTGTTAGCACGGCCTTGCCACACAAACTCAATACACTCTTCATTTTAATCAAACTCTCTCCCTTCCCCCGTCCAATACATCATCCTAAAAATATGTCTCTTCAGGTGAGAGCAGTGCCCATCAGCTCCTATGACATATCACAGTACCCTCAGTCACTTGGAGGGTAGCTGCAGCAATTATGAACAATTTGGCTCTTTAATATCATTAGCAACATTCTTAACTTTTTAAGTATAAAACATATTTAGCAATAAAGTAATTGCAAAGCAGAAAGCAAAAGGTTTAAAGGTTTATTTTAAGAAAAATTTACTCCTTTGAAATATTTTCCTGTACTATGTTTTAAACATGGAGCTCTGTTGAAACAGACCTGTTTCCCAAACAGCTCCCTTTTCACCAGTCTGTGTTTGTCACTCAGAATATGACTTACCTGAAGTTTCCCCTTCAGTGTTAACTCTCTCCAACATTTTACTGCCTTGACTAAAGGGAGAACAGCCCATCATCTCTCTTATGGTCTCGTCTCTGTTTATTTTGTCTAAATGCTTCTTGAAAGGGTTTATAATTCCAGTGTCACTCTTTGGCAGTTTACAGCTCATGCTACAATTTTCCGGGCATCACTCAAGAATGTAATATATTAGCAGAGAGATCAGCTCCATCACATACCAGAATTGGCTCTAGATGGTAAGGCACCAATTTCTGTACCACTCTGCCAAATGGCATAATCCTGCTTTCCCTACACACTTTCCTGGCAGTCCTAATTGGCTTTTCATGCCATTGGAAAAAATCTCCTTTTTTTCAGTTTTTGTAAGAAGTAAAAGTATGTTACATAAGTTTTACCAAAGAGTTGTTTTTTTTTTTGAAACAGTAAAAAGAAGTACATTTATTTGGCAATGAATTAAGACAGCTAGAAGAAAGCTATCAATTTTAGCCCTTTCATCTGGCTCTTGACAGAAGAGTTATATCCAGATGACAAGCATGCTTAAGCTATTCTTTCTTCCTCATATAGAAAACATAAGGTTTACAATATGTACATGGAAAAATAATCTAGTTAAAATCCCAGGCTAGTGTGTGAGGCAAATTAGGTCTATCCTTTTAGAAGATTTAATCTGTATGTCTTTTTTCTGGAAACTTTCTTAAGTCAGCTAACAAAATATTCCAGGTTCTGCTTGTGTGAATACACATACAAGTAAATGCCTCCTGGATCATAAAATTAGTCCCGTGCACCAAACATCGTCCTCTTAGAAGTCTCACTCCTGATTCTGATCTCATACCACTGTCACACCAACCCAACCAAGAGATCAGAAACAAGAACAAGAAATCAGAAATTCCTTGTCTTTCGACAGTAAGTAGCTTTAAAAATAAAAAAAAATATTCCATGAGTCTCAATGGAAATTATCCTGATGGACAAGTTATTTATTGGCAAAACTGCATTATTTTATGGCTCTGATCCAGTGGACAACTTAAGCATGTGCTTACTTTTAGCACAAGAGTATTCTCATTGGTTTCAATATGACTTCACATATTTAAAGCTAAGCTGTGTTTAAGTGCTTTGCTGGATTGTGGCCTGTTTCTTCTGTCAGTAACAGGAACTTAATGGAGATTATAGCTGCTGTGGAGAGATGATCTAAGTTTAAACAACTGAAAAAGATCAGACTGCATAGGACTGTTGAGTTCTACCAACCTTCTATGTATTTCGGATCACAGGACACTGACTCTTAGAAACTGCAAGTACTATTTTCTTATTGAATGAAATTTATTTACTTCATCACAAGTATCCTGGAAAGTCTCTTTATTCATAGGCACTTCCAAACTCAACATTTATGACCATTTTTATAGTGGAATAGTTGTTCCCCAGGCTGATCTTGTAACCAACAAGGACTGAAAGATTTGGAATGAAACTAACAGGCTTTGTTTTGTTTTGCATTGCTTTATACAACATAGTGAAAATGTTCTGTCTCCTAGTTTATCTCCACCTCACAGGTGTACACCAGGTGTCAGATATGTCTTCCTAGTAAAAGAATAATTCTTCATGAGATTTAGAATTTTTTCCTGTGTGCGTTTCCTAGGACAGAGATTTAATAAATGAGCTTTTCAGTTGTCAGCTGTAGTGACTGAGTGCTTTAAGCACTTAGGGTGAGGTTTGCAGTTCGAGATTTGCAGCCTTCAGCTGTGATGTTGGGTGATTTTGTTTCTATGGTCATACTGTTATCATTTGAAAAAGGGCTTGAGGTGAACTGATGAGCACTGGTGGATTATCATTACTATATTCTTTATTATAATGTGTTACAATTATTAGAAAAGGCAACACCAATTCACTTATATTTTCTACTTCATTTTCTCTACATTATCTCCCAGGGTCATTATGAATTGAAGTTGTACAGCTATACAAATGTCTATAAAATTGTACAAATTACCTGGCACTGTTATCTGCCATAACTAAGTTGCTGAAAAGACACATTCCTTTAATGATCATAGACATGAAACCTAAGAAAGATCAGTAGATTTAGACACCAAGAAGCACTTTTCAGATAAATAGGAAAATGCGTGTATCACCTCTGGTGGTTCCAGTACACTTCTAAAGTGATATTACATCCTATATACTAGATGCACAATATATGAGAGGCACATGTAAAGTGCCTCTGCAGTATTGCTGCTCTATTTCTTCTACTCTGCTGCCAGACTATCTATACATAGTAATATATTTTATTGGGAAGGCTTTCCCTGTGGTCACCTGAATCCTGTCATACTTCAAAATACAGCACACTTAGAAATTATGTACAGCTGAGAGGCAGCTACAGGTATCTTATTTCTAATGAAAAAGCCTTCTGTGTCACGCTTTCGAGGCATACAAGACTGGGTATGCCTGAAAAATTAGGCCACTGTGTGGTCTGCACAAACTGCTGGCTACTGAACAGCTCGGGGACAGATTTCTGTCACTGCATCAACTCAGGTGATGAGTTTTCAGGTCTTGGCATACACATGACTGGACTGCAAAGCTGTACCTGTGTTGTTGTGTGGCAGCAAGTGTGGCATTCATCTGTATGTTATTGTGTTTCCTGTGACCAGGTCACATGGTCCTTGTTCTGATGCCTTAAGACAAGAATAATCCACCCATGCTCAAGAAGCTGTCTGAGTGTTAAGGTATGTGAGGCTGGAGCTGTGAAAAGTCCCCAAAGAACTGTTACATCTCCATGCTTTTTAGTTGTGTCCCCATTGACAGATTTGTGCTTTTAATATGTCCCTATTTATAAGTTGAAGGCATTGATAAACTCATGTTTGGTGAAGTGAAAAACTAGTAGCAAGTACCCAAGTCTAAGTTTACTCTGAAGTGAAATTAAGTAGAATCTCAGTTCTTGAATTCTTTTGGGAAATGTAGCCCCACCAGGCTTCCAGGCCACCTGGCAAAAATTGGTCTCTGAGTTCTTTTTAAATATCGTAAGCTATAATCACACAAGATATCTTTGTTGTCAACGAGGACAAAACAGAGACTCAGCACTACTTTTTATAGACTTTTCGACTTGGCATGCTCCTGATCCACAAATCAAACTGATGGCTTGTTGAAAATTGCATTTTTGGTGTCTATAAATCTTGTCTCACAAAGCTGTGGATACAGGTACAATTTAGGGATGGAATAGGAAACCTGGTGACTGAAACGTCCTTCTGACCTTCAATATTTGAATATCTTTTTTTTTTCATCCCTATGAAACTTATTGAAAAAAATTAATGGACTTAGTTAAAAATATATACTTTGTAGATTATTTGTAAGAAAGATAAAGCAGTACAGCTGTATCTAAAGCAATAGCTGAAGCTATATGCTTTATAGCTTTCTACATGTCTTGAGAATAATGGAGTGCTCAAAGTTGCAATAGGATTAATATCAAATTTAACTTGATGGCTTGGATAAAAGAAACAGAAGAAACTTAATAATACCACAACTTGTTAATAAAGACAGTGATAAAATATTTTGGCTATCTTCTTCTGTACTGAAGAAAGAGTGCCAAACTGTAAAGCACAGACCAAGAGTTACTACAATTACACAAGGATACTTTTCTTATGCAGAATATATTCCACCAATGACAGCATCAACTGAGAACAAATGGTTGTGTGAAAAGCAGCAATGAGAAAAGCAAAAGGAAATTCAAAATGTAATTTAGTTTTCCAGAAGTTTTCACAGTATGTATAACAAGAAAAGCAAAAGCATTAATCTGCAAAAAGGGAATGAGATCCTAAATACATACGCAGGAGTTTCTGATTCAGAAATAAATTTACTCAGCTCTTAAGAAAAGAAGATTTTAGCAAAGCAATGCTGAATTCTGAATAGAAACATACACAGTCTTAATGGCTTTCAATGTAGGAAGCATGATTTTCAAATATATACAACTGTGATAAAATGGTTCTTTAGCATCTGACCAAAATTGTTTTGAGCATCATTGAGTAAAGTCCAAGAGTGCAGAGGATTCATTCAAGACATTATTGAATTCTCCAGCTGGGAGCATAACCTACATATATTTGATAAACTAATGTAATGAGCAAAGTACTTGAATAATTTCTAGTAGTATTAGTGATTAATAAATCCTAAACATTGAATACATTTATTATAAAATACTATAGATGAGAAAGAACCAATAGCTCCATATTCTACATGCATCCCACTGCCTTTTCCCTTGTTTCTGTTTGTGTTTTGATTAGTTACTGGGAAATAATGCAGAGATCTGCCTCATGAATATTTCTTTGCATTGATTACATGCTAAAATGCTGCACATTTTACAGAAAATTACGCAAAGTTTATGCTGGTATCTGAAATTTTTGTGAGACTATTGATTAGGTATTTACGTTCTTGGCAGAGCTGAGCTGTGAGATTTTCCGATGAAGAAATCACAAAAAATTAAAGATAATCTTGTTTCCTTGGATGTTGCCTACCATTTTGATGATTTTATATAATGACTAAAAGTATTGATAAAATTGGTAAGATGCTTTTGAATTAATGTACTTTCCACAGTTGTAAGCGCTGGTTAGCTGCATCCTTTTACTCCTCGATACAGGGAATTTTCCCCAAATTCCTTCCTATGCACTGTTGAGAGCTGTTGAGCATAATGTAGGAAATACTGACTTTTTGTTCATTTTTGTCTTAGTGAAAAATGGAACAGGATATATTCTGTATTACATATTTTTATGGTCATGGCTCTGTGAGATAAACTATATCTTGCCTCTCTTGAATGAAACCAGATAGTTACTTATATAGTAAGATGACTCAGTTTTTCTTAAAAATATGCGGCCAAATGATTGGTTGAAATGTCTACATTTTTCTACTTTTCTATTTTTTGTGTTCCATAAATCATCAGGCATAGGTTCACAAAAATCCTAATAATCATTCTCCATATTATCTTCATAACAGTAATTGTCTATATTCATAATACAGTCCTCTCTACATTTTACAGGTGAAGTAAGTTGCAAATATGTCTGAGAGTTCCTCAACCCTTCTACAAAGAGAATAATTGCTGAGAATAAGTATCTATCCTGTGTCTCTGGGAGACCTCATGGACGTCCATGATAGGATTCATCATACTGATCTTTAATGCCTGAAGTCTAGAGGGTGTTTTTGAGCTGGCTCTCTAGGTTCCCTGTTTATTAAATGGCAAGAACTGATCATGGGAGTTCAGCAGTTAACTCACGTGAAAGTAATATTCAAAAGAGGCAGAAGAAGTGTGCCTATAACTGCTACTTTCCTCTGCTGACTGGAGCCAATAAGAATTTTTAAATTTTGACTTTGTATTTAGACCAAACATATGCCTCTATTTTTCCTTAAATAAATTTCAACCCTGTCCCCTCTTGATGAGCTCTGAAGTCATGATCAATGCAACTTGTACATAGATAGAAATTATATATTATTATTATTATTATTATTATTATTATTATTATTATTATTATTATTATTATTATTATTATTATTATTATTATATTTGCTGATTCTCCTAATTTGTCTTCGTTGCAGGGAGATATTTGGATACATTGTGTATAGAGTATGTCAAAGGCTTTTTATCCTATACCTTGCATATATTCCTCCTGGACAGATACTATACTGTCAGGATCTGTTTTGTCTCTTTCTGTTCTCTTCTGTTCTTCTTCATATGAAGAAGCACGCAATGAAGAAAAAAGAGGAACTAAGTGCAGAGAACATGCCCTCTGAATGGACAGCCATGAGTCAGATGCGTACTTCATGCAGATTCTGCTGTTTATTTTATGATAACCTTATGACAGGAAAACAATTTCTCATGTACATTCAATTCAATTAGAGTAATTCTATGTTTGAATGATTCCTTTCAACTTAGTGGTTGGGACCTAGTTATATGGGATCAGTTTACGCTTCAATAGCCTTTGGGAACAAGGAGTGGCAATTGGTTGAGTACAATTCAAGCACATTTAAAGGTCTAAAGAGCATTTCATCCTATTTGCTCACACACAGAATAAATAGAAATTTTAAAAAACTTACTCTGCTCAGTGTAAATTTTCCAGATCACTTTTCTTGTTTCTCGTTTAGGAACTCATGGAAAAATGCATCTCTTCAAGTTGTACCTCAGGGAGAGGGAAAGGAGAGAAAGGAAGTGACTCTGGCAAAATCCTAGTGTCACAAAAAGAAAAGAAAAAAGAAAAAAGTTTCTCATTGCAAATCTTGTCTTGGATATCACATAGCCTCTTTGTTTGAGATACCAAAGAAGCAGCCACCGGCAATGTGCTGTGATAGCCTGAGTAGGAAGGGAAATATTAATCTGGACTATGACTTGAATAGTCAGCCAGACATTGCCTTAACCTACTCAAGGTCCTGTACTACCTGTTCACTGTCCTGGTTGTATATCCCAGTATGTCCCAGTCTTAGAGTAACCACACCAATCCTATAAGCTTCCAACCCAAGACAAGGTGTGTGGCAGGTTTTGGTAGTGGGGGCACTACAGTAGTGCCTTCTGTGAGAAGCTACTGGAGGCTTCCCCATGTACAACAGAATCAATGCCAGCTGGTTCCAAGATGGATCTACTGCTGGCCAGGGCCAAGCACATCGGTGACTGTGGTATCAACAAATTTAAGAAGGTGAAAAAACATAGCAATGAAAGCTGAAGAGACAAGAGTGAGAATATGTGAGAGCAACAGCCCTGCAGACACCAAGGTGAGTAAGGAAGAAGTCCAGAACTGCTCTAAGTGTTGAGGCAGAGATTCCCCTGCAGCCCGTGGTCCAGAACAGGGAGAGGCAGCTGTGCCTCTGCACCCTTGGCGGTGCGCAGTGGAGCAGAGATGCACCTGCAGCCCATGGAGGGCCCTGAAGTAGGGGTAGGCAGATGTGCTTGAAGGAGCTGTGGAAGCCGTGCAGGCACTGTTCTGCTCCTGAAAGACTGGCCCCTGCAGAAGGGACCGCATTGGAGCAGGTCATGAAGAACTGCATCCTGTGGGAAGGACTCACACTGGAGTTCATGGAGGACTGTCTCACATGGGAAGGACCCCCCCTGGGGCAGGGGATGAGTGAGGAGTCCTCCCACTGAGGAGGATACAGCTGCAGTGAGGGAGAAGGTGTTTTAAGTTTGGAGATAATTTCCCATTATCCTATCCTGATTTGAGCTAAATTAAACTCTTTCCCTGAGTTGATCCTGCTTTGCCCATGATGGTAACTGCTGAGTGATCTTTCTCTGCCCTTATCTTGACCCTTGAGCTTTTTTGTTATATTTTCTCTCCCCTGTCCAGCTGAGGGGACTGAAAGATCATCTTGAGCTACAGTAGGCTCATCTGTTGAGTGAGAATTTGGACATTATCCTACAGCATACACTTTTCTTAAATTTTATCTTAAAACTAGGCATGCTCTAGTTTTGAGAAGAGGATTGGACCTGCAGTGAACAGACTATGTGGGTACAACTTTACTGTCTCTGAAGTCACAGTTCTCATGATGTGGAGTAATATTTGCAACAACTTGAAGGATGAGCTATTAATGAGGGACAAAGACCTGTCTAACACCTGTAGCATTTCTGCAGACCCTGTCACAAGATCTAAATGACTAAATATCTTAGCAAAGCTGCCCCTCTGCGGCTGTACTAAAAAAAAAAAAAGTTGATGATAATGTTATGTTCTCCCTTTTCAAGAGGTATAAAAGGAAGTTCTTTCTCAACTGTGCACATAACTAGTGACACTAGGAAAATTCAGAAACATACCTGGGTAAAAATTTCCTGCTGTCAAAAAGCATATGACCTTGCTGAAGTTCAGAAAGTCATTAAAAAGAAGGACTGTCTTTGGGTTTGTGGGTTTGGTTTAAGACAGCTGAAGCTGACATCGTATATCTACAAGGATATAGGACCCACAAGAGTTCTTCCATCTCTCTCCTCTGTAGTCAGCTGCTCCAAAAAAGTATTTGTTTTTTTCTTTATGATATGGATCTAAATGCTGCTGCTCTGTGGGCATAAAAACAACTCCATGAAGAGTTTCCAAATCTATCCTGCCATTTTTGCTGGCCCTGTGCACAAATATATTCAGGCTGCTAAAATGCCTTCCACTCCTCTCTCTGGAGAGAGCAAGTTGCTGCTTCCATTATTAGCTCTGAGAAAAACATCAAAACTACATTTAGTCCTGAATCCAGCACCATGTTCGCTCACAGGATTGAGCAGCCATGCTCATATTACACTCGCCTGAGCCCTTCATGTTGGCTGTCTATAAACTAGAGGATTTATTTTAAGCAGTCCCTGCTGGTTTTCAAAGCTCTTAGTGCCAAGGGACCTGGTTTTTGCAAGACTTCCTCTTTGAGCCTCCTCCCAGTGCATTTCCACGAGCTGACACCACATACTTCTGAGCTCTGCCACTTAGGCCCACTTGCAACACCAGTATGAGCTTTACCTCCTGCTGTGATAGCTCAGAGTATGCATTTCACTTCTCTAGACTCTCTGTCTTATCCCATGTGATCAATAGTTTTCTCCATTTGCAGTTGTTCAGTTAATAATGCACCTCAGTATGAAATTAGATCCCAAGAAGGAATCTCAGGGCTGCGTATCTTGAACCCTGAGACACATTAAAAGGGTACTTAATTTTGGAAGTTTAGCCAATGACCGTATTTTATAGTTTGTAACAGCACAGTTCCTTTCATACCGTATGACAATAAAAAGGTAAGTATATGCGTGTGTGTATATATATATGTATGTGCACCAAAAATACTGAGATCTTCCAGCTTCCTATCACTGGTAATGAGAGAAAACACCCAACCCTGAATGCTTCTCAAAAGCTACTGTATAGAGAAGACTAATATTTAGATAATAATTGTTTAGCAATGTTTGCTTTTACACTTCATAATATGTGATTTAATCAGAAAAGGCATACCTGAAGTAAACTGTCCAGAAAACTCTGAAGCCCTTAGAGGCTGGTACCAGCAAGCTTCTCACGTTTGCAACAAATGCACATTTTAAAACTTGAGAAACACTTGCAGCCAAGCCATAGACTTACTGAGTAGATTGACATGAGTTTGGAATTTTTCTGCAGTTAAAAATCAAGAAATATGCAGTACTTTCCCCACCAGTGTATATTAGCATCACTACAGAAGGGTTAAATCCCTTCTGTTTTATCTTTCCGTGCTAGTGCTGAAGTAGTCAGGTCACAGTTCTGGGCTGTGAAAACCATAAGAAAGTGTCACTATGGCACCAGTTTACTTGCAAACTGATAGTTCCAAGCTTTGTGTTCTGGTCTTCTCTTGGCTAACTGTCCCTGAGGCTGATTCCACCAACCTGTGGAAATGAATCTAAAGTAAAAAGGAGTGCAGATCGCACTGACAGATCCAGGCCCAAGCATATTAACAAAGCTCTCACACCACTTCTAACTTCTGCTGTCCCTGACTGTTACATACAATTGCTCACTCCATGCCTGTTTCAAAGTCCAAATTTGCCATTGAATTTAGTGGGAACAGAATGAGGCTCCTACTCCTTTTAGCCCATCGCCTGTCTGGGCTGCATTGAAGCTGCCTGCATTCAAACAGCCTGGCAGCGCTCCATCCTCGGATCCCTGACGCTTGAGATCACTTCATTTTTCCTCTCTTTGTGAATCAGAAGTAACCATTTTTGAATGTGTTTTTAGTAGGAAACTTTACATAATGTATTTTGAATTTATATACATCTATATGTTTTTATGCTATATTTCCTTATGCCATGATACTCTTGAGGAGTCTTTCAAGTCCAAATTTCCCCTGGCTATTCTTTGTAATTTTTTTTCTTTTTTTACATTTACTTAGTTTTTTTTCCCTTTCCATCCCCTGCCTGCCCCTATCTTGGTACAAGATGTCTGAAAAAAGTGGTTTGTTTTTTTAGTTTGTTAGAAGGAAAAAACCCCTCCTGCCTACTTTTTCAGTATTTGACTAAACTCAACAACAAAAGGTCTGCTCAGCACACATAAAAAGAGCACTGAGATAAGTTTTGGAGAACTCACTTTAGATGGCCTCAAAGTGAAGAATAAGTAAAGATGTGCCAGGATTGGATTACCCGCTGCTACATCTACCCACAGACTACAAAGACAAAAAGGCCTTCTTGTGCTTGCAGGTCACCATATTAACCCACAAGGTTCAGTCAGCAAACACGTGTCCTTTTCAAAAGCTGCCCTTTTCTCAAAGCTGTGGTTTTTTTCTATCTGTGGTTTTGAGCAAAGTAAGCAGAGCTCTCTGCCAGTATTTCAGGCTACCCATCACACTAAGACACCTTGTCAGAATTCAGCCATCTCTGTGGAGCTGGCGGGTACTTCACTGAATTTCACAGAAGGAGGTACATTTTTTTTTTAAGCCAAACCATAGATCACATCTCTGCTAGTGAGTTGGGACAAAAAATTCCTAGGTACTCTGTTTCTTTTTGCAAAGGGGAAAGGGTTTTAAATGGAACCCCCTGCCAGGTCTCCTACTTACAGCTCCGTCCATAAGTCAGGAGTCGTACAATATCTGCTGCTAATCCAGAAGCAATATGCTGCAGTCATTAAGGTAGTTACTTACTACTGTGCTGATGAATACACAAAAAAGAACAGAAAGGAAATTTGGCAGAGCAGATGGTGGATAATGATAGTGACAGTGAACAAAAATACTGTCAAGTATTGTGTCTGTTGGGGAGCCCATTCCCCAATGTAAATATAAAGTAAACATGACATAGGTATTAGGTAATTTTACAATCTACTGTTTTTGGCAGCTAGTTTGGCACTGGTCATTGTGTCTATTTTGGGGATCAGCTGTATGGTCCCAGATTGCCATTTTTCCTCTGCTTTTCTTTCTCTTAAATTTCCTACAGTATATTATCACTTCATTTTAGTTTCACTTATTTCCTCTAACATTAGAGCAGGCCAGGCAGAGTCACTTCCTCCCTAAAACTCAATCTGTGTGAATGCTGCAAAAACCTTCCAAATGAAATACTTTATTAAAACACATACATATTCAGCCGTTCACCTTCTCCAACACCTTTTCCTCTGGGTGCTGCATACACTAAGGGTGCTTGCTCTTCTCCAAGGTGGAAGATCTGTCTCCCTTAAGAGGTACCCCACCTGGCATACATGACACTTTAAAGTGCAATTTGGGATTCAAAAAGAGATTAATTCAGGCATTTTGTTCATTTCCAGGAACTTCTTTTTTTCTCGCTCTTTGTGACTGCAGCCTGTTTTGCTATGCATGCTTTTTTGACAGATACCAGTGGAGGTTTTGAATTAGATTAGGTCACATGGATAAACGAAAATAACTTGGTATAAAAGGTTATCTGCTCTCCTTGGTTTTCACACATTTTACTCTCCTGGTCTCTTTTTTAGTGCAAACTTTAGAAAGCCTTTTAAAGACAAAAGGAAAAATCCCAGGAGCAAGGCTTACTGAAGGTTTATACACTCATCGTTCGGGTAATGTCTGCTTGCAACAAATTTTTTCACCTATTTTACACATTCCTAATTATGGGCTTTTAGAGATCAAATTAACTAGGTCAATTAATGAATCCCAGAACTGAGTTATAATGCACTCATATATGGGGGGAGTATCTGGGATTAATGAAGTGATTCTGTAATAAAAGCATCAGCAATTAATATTTTATTTGGAGGCTGAGGGCTGAGGCAAGATTTTGGAAAAGCCAAGTAGTTCTGCTGCTAACTTCATGATTTAAAATAGAGATGTTGGCACATAAAACTTAATGATTCTCTCACAAAAGGTAAAAAGATGTGTCAGCTTTTCTCTGAATTTGCGTAGATATGTATATTTATACATGTCTTTGTGTGCTATTCAACAGAAAATCCAAACCAATTAAATTATATTTTCTGATTGTTGTGCTCTTTGTTAAAAGAATTGGGGTGATTTAAAAGAAATTAAAAGAGAACAGGATAGTGTCCTTGTTGCTTCTCAGCCCATGAGCAAGCTGCATATATCAATGCCTCAATTATTTTCAGGTGTTTTAGTTTACTCCTAGACTCAGATTGCAAATCTGAAAGAGGTGTAGCAGTGGAGGCCTTTATACAGCAGAAATGATCCATGGCCTCATGAGGCACATTAGGCCATCTCAGTTCACAGGTCTGGTTTGGACACCTCGCTGAGCTATTTGACAGCAACCCACGCTAGGCAGAGCAACCATTTCCTCTGCCTTTCCTCTGATGTATGGGCTGACTATGAGGGTTGACATGAGGGCATCGACAGATTGGCAAATAATTACTTATGAATCTTCTACAATCATCATACTCACCCAGGTCTGAACAGAAAAATACCAGCACCTTTGGCTTCCTGTAGTATTTTTGGTGGAAAGATGTAGACCTAGATAGATTGGTAAACCAAACTCCCTCTTCTTGGAAATTGAGTGGAAATGAGCATTTTGTCACTACATAGCAAGCCTTTTAATGCCTGCAATTTTTTCCTAGCATGATATTTAGTTTTAAATGCTTTCTTTTGAGAGAGACTTCATATAAGCAACATTCTTCATTATATTTATGTTCTAGAAATTATTCTTTTTAAGAAAAGATAACTGACAAATTTCAAACAGCAGTTATTTCTTACAGATATCATTCCTTGAAACCAGATTTGTACTGTTGTAGGGTGAAAGGAAAAATGTTGTCTCAGGTTTGGACTTGATCCATATGCCAAGAATACATATTAGTTTTATTTAGGTTGCTTAAACCTTTACTTCAGTGTTTCATGACTGAATGTTTAACTATGCATTTTTCATCGTTTTCTCATTTTTCCCCCCTGAAATTCCCTAAGCTCCTTAGACAGGGGATGGAGGAAATGAATAAATATCACAAAACTGATTGCCTATAAAACACCACCGGATTACTGATTCACACGTACAATAATTGTTCTTTCAAAATACCACAAAAAAGTAGTAATCCCTTAGAATGCTCCATCCCCATTCTACAGCTGATGAAAGGTGCATGCTCACCAGTTGCGACCCTACAGAATTCCTGAGAGTGCCTCTGAATTTAGACCACAAATAGACATCCGGACATTCATACAGCTTTTGTGCGGCCCAGATCACTTTGCAAAGGTGGGTAAATATTGCTGGTTAGGTCATGGATAAATCATTGGTTTTACTCAGTGACTAGAGTTAGTTTTGTTAAGCAGAAGAATTAAAGGGCAACTGTAAGTAATGTTTTTTCAAAGTCAAAAAATTGCATCTGACAACACCAGATTTTATAGCTGTATTTCCAGCTATATTAGAAAGAACTTATTTAATAATTTCCAGACTATCAAATCATTCCATTTGCTCAGTCTCCTTGTTTCAGTGATTCTTTTTCACTTGTCCTTTTAGTTAGAAGAGGGGCGACTTAAAAGAGAAGGGAAAGAAACGAAACTGGAAAAATTTAAAGCCCATAGAGCAAAAAGGAAATGGACAACATTGGTGATAAGAAGGAAAACAATTCTTTCTCTGTTCCATCCTACTTCTGAGGAAAGCAGCCTTCACTTCTGAAGGGCCAGCTAGTTGTCTCTGCCACTGCAATAAGTGAGAATTTCAGCTGTTAATGTACAGGTGACATTACAAACCCTGCCAGTTTTTTACCCTCAACTTCGCTGACTTTCTCTACTTCATTTCTCATACTGGGATTTCTTCACCTACCCACACTGCTCTCTCTTTGGCCAGAACATAATGGTTTCCTCAGACTGCCGAGCAAGGAGGCCAGGGCAGCTGTTCATGCCTGCTTCCTGCAATTTCTGTCACTGATGGACCTCACTGCCACACCACTCCTCAGTTTTTACTTCTCCAGCCAGTTTTATTTTGTGACTGGAATTTCTCTTTATCAATGGCCGGTGTGATTTTTCAAGATACTCTGTGTTCAGCCTTCTCCAGACACAAACTGGAAAATAACAACCAAAATTATCTAAAAAAAAAAAAATGCAGCTCATAAACAGATGACAATTGGTCAGGCACACATAATACCGACTCCATTTTTATTTCTATTTTGAACACTATGGCTTCTTGTAAGTATTATAACAGAGAAAATAAAAAAATAGAATTATTCAACACAGAGTAAATTATTAAAATTTTCAATTTGTGAAAACTGTCTCTTTTTTGTTGTTCTGGTTTGGGGGTTTTCTTTAGTTTTATTTTGGCTTGGGGTAGGGGACTAGGTGTATACACAAAGTTTTCACTATTAAGAATGCTTTTTAAGGAAATACCATGATTTTTTTAATGATAATTACGTTCGCTAACTTCTACAATTTCTTTGTGTTTGTAAGACTGTAGAAAATGACAGAAGTAATATCTCAGGTACAGTCTAGAAATAAGACTGAACAGGTGAGTGAGAACAGAAAATACTGAAATTGTGGAATGATCCATTTAAGCCATGACATATAGGACATATAATTCTAGACACGGCAAAGTCTATTGACATAAATTTAAAGGAAGATAAAGTTAAGATTTTCCATTTATAATAGTTTCCAGGCTATTTCCTTTTTAAATTGCAGGCTGCAGCTCTGACAAAAGGTCATATGCAGAAGCCTGACTATAATGCAGCAGGATATCAGCAAGTTATACTAATGCAATATAAGATTTGACTTAAATATCAGTCATAATCTTGCTCTCTGACAGATTAAATAAATCTAGAAAGTCCTTGACCCACCTAGAAATTTGAGGGTGCAGAGGATGTGCAGGACACTGCAGGACAGTGACGAGAAGGTGTTATTAATTAGCTCTGGGAAAAATAAGACTAGAGGGAAGTGTGGTTGTAAGATGAGGGAAAGTGTCAGATGGTTTGGAGAAGAGGCAGGTTGGATTAAGAAGCTGGTGAGGAGAAGAAGACTTTGACATGTGAGTGGCCTTAAGGAAGTGAGTTCATATAGGNTTCTTTCTTTCTTTCTTTCTCTCTTTCTCTCTCTTTTTCTCTCTTCCTTCCTGCGTTCCAGTCTTCCTTTGTTCCCTCCCTCTCTCTCCCTCCCTCCCTTCCATCTTCCTATTTTTGTAAGAAATAATTACGTTGTTTAGTTTTCTGGAAATTCTGGGCAAATCCCCACTCCTTCTTTCTGCAAGTTTACATTTGTAGGGTTTCAACCTGTGAAATTTCCTCATACATCCAATGATCTTCAAGCAATCATGCAAACTTCAGGTTTGAGGATTCAGAACATATGCATTAATAAAAGCCACATAGGAAGTTCCTCAGTATTATTCTCAGCCAGGAGGAAGAAAGATGAAATAAAGTCAGAGTGTTTTCACTGCACTACCCATAGCTCTCATGATAAATATTTTTGCTGTAAAAGCCTCCAGATTGGTAGATGTGTAAACAAGAAATGTGTCATTCTTGAGTTTGGACTAGATGATACTAGGGTTTCAGACCTGTAGATTATAATACTTAACATGTTTATTCTCATTTAGGAATACAGAAGTAGCAAGAATTATGGAGTCCAGTCATTAAAACTGTTGGTCAAAGAATTTACTGCATTGGAATCCTGAAGTTCTAGCTTAAAACACAAAGTACCTTTGTTTTCTCTGTCACTAGAAATGTTCTGGTAAGTTCTAGGTGAAATGCATTCTTAGTCAGTTTATTGCCATTGTGTCAACTTTCATCAAAACCGTTATCCTTAAGAATCTAGTACTTACTGATGTTTAACCAACTTGTATTCACAGACGTAAAGCCTATCACAGTCTATATTTCAGTCTTATTTCTCTTAACAAGTCTTGCAAGACATCATACAGTGCCCAGGCTTTTCTAGAAATAAATGTAATACAACCATAGACTGTGGGAGTTTTCATTGTACTAGCAACTTTCACAATTCTGCAATTAGCTAGTCTGCTCAGGTCCTTTCACATCTTTTTCAGCTGATAAGCTCTCAACCTGGAGCAGAACTTTCGGCTATGAGCTGCTGTCCTGTCACTTCTCAAGAATACATGATACCCTGTTATGCTCTACTGATAAAAGTACCAAGCTGAGAGGTATAAGCAGATTGGTATTTTGCTTTCTTGCTTCCTGACTGAAAATCAGACATTAGACTATTAATCACCATCTGTTTCAATATTGAGTCTTGAAGAACTCTACCAGCAATTCATCTCCAGTGCCTCTACAAATATTTGCCTGACTGTTTCATACTTGACATCACAGATTCTTCACTCCTTTCTTCGATTTTAAATCGCAAGCCTCGTAGTTGGCACCATTTCTTAAAGCGTTGATATATGAAATCCAGTGCACTTCCTTTGCCTAGAAATGATCCTTTGATTTCTTTGCCTGTCCAGAATGATCAGCATTTGATTAAATCCTTGTTGTTTTACATCCTATTAAATTGTCTTTAAATAATTTTTCCTTCAAAATATGTCCTAAAGCAATCTACAGAGTTACAAGCTTACAGATGCCTATTTTCCTCTTTTAACCGTAGGCACAGTATTTGGTGCTTGATTTGAAAGGTGTGTTCTCATAAATCCTGCAAGAGAAACCCCTTAATCCCCCTGACTTGAGTGCATTAAGACTCATGACTTCTGTTTCCACCACAGTTGAGATAACAAGGGTGTGTAAATGAAAGCTGCCATGAAACATTCTGTTTTCCTCCCAAATCAACATAATTGTCCTTTTTGAAACCTGAGGCAAGATCTGTTTCATTTTCAGCCACACCTGGATTATCTTTAATCTCTGTTTTACCTCGACTGCAAAGCCGCCCAGCTTCTTTCCTTGTGCATTTTAGTCTCAATCTATATGGCTCAAAAAGGAAATAGCATATAGTTCAATATCTTCTTCCAGGCCAAACATAGAAACTATTTTGACAGTCTAAAGTTTCATCTTTCATTTGTAGATTACTGGAGAGTTCTTTCAAATTCTTCTCTAGTTTAAAGTAAAATGTTCTGTAAGATTCAATACTTTTGACTTTGAAATTCCAGGTTTCTTCCATGGTCGGATCCCTTGGGATTCTAGTTTTAATGGTCCTTATTAAACATTTCCACTAGTTCATCAAAGATTGTCCATTTGAATTGTAAATGTTTAGTTGAATACCTGTTTTTTTTATCACTTTATCTTAAATGGAATCAGTTTCTATTTGCTTGATTTAGGTTCCTTTTCTGTTTTCAAAACCATAACCCATATAATGAGTCTAACAAAAAGTATTTAATCTAGGCTCTGGTTATACATTATTTTCTCATTTTAGAAGATTTATTTTGCTATCCTTCCACAAAACGGTCCTGACCCAACCGAGTTATTACATTACTACACTCTTCTATTTCTTTAGCTTCCACACCGTAAGTTAGAGCTCCAACTTTTGGTTTTTTTCTTTCTTCTTGTCTTAAAGACTGAGTCTCCTTCCACATCTATGTTCCATTTGGAATTGCTATTCTTTGATATTTTTATCTCTATAAGACTTGGTTTCATCTCTAATGGGTGTAGCTCAAAATCCTCCCTCTCTTAGGAACACCAAATAGTGTAGAAGCATTTGTTAGCCTCACAACATACCAATGAAATAACTAATTGCAATGGTGGAAGGTGCAAGTGTATTGCACGTTGAGAAGGTTGAATGTAGAAACACCAAAATTCCACAGACAAGTCTACCCTTGCTCTAGATGGATTCTTTCACTACGCTTATCACCATAATATCTCAGCGTCTTCAATGGTGTGGTAAGCAATATGACTAACACCTAACATTTGCACTTTGTTTTCTCTTGCTGTTATCTTTCCTCTCAGTGCTAAAGCATTTTGGTTTTGATTTCTGTCTTTTTCATGCCTGTCTTCATTTGATTCGATGTCTTGCATGGGGCATAAAGAATGTCATCTACCACCTGTGCAAAGGAGAAAAGGTTTCAGTAACTGTATGAGGCCAGTTCCAGCATCCGTTTGGCTTTCGACCATTGTCTTAGACCACTGTTCTTGAAAAAAAGTTTCCTACTTTGATTCTGACCCTAATAAAAGTATTGCAGCATGGAAATTTATCTGCAATTGAGGATGCTATCCTAAATTTGATTGGCATGTAAAAACCAGAGATTAATTCCTTGATGTGTCTCTTCTGCAGCACTCCTAGGACCTTGTCAGCCTACAGAATAAAAGAAAGTCTTATGATTTGAAGCTGTGTTTTTCTCAATAAGCATTGGCATTACCCCAAAGTTCGTCATATTCACTTTCAGTGAAAATTGCCCCTAACTTTGCACTATACTACAAAAGTAGATTAGGCTCTCGGCCATTTCAATGCAGTGATGACAGGAAGGAAGGATATCAATAATGACATCAGTGTCCTTCACATCAAATTCCTGTGGCACCTTTAGGAAAACAACTTTTTGAGTTAGCCAGTGGCCCATGTAGCTCTTCACGTTCTATCCTTTGGTGGTTGATTAGGTGCAGACCCATTGTCATAATGTAGGCAGAGAGGATGAGAGTATGCAGGACAGAAATTACAGTAGATAACCTGAGACATTTAGGAGTTAACATTCAATATTGGTTTCTTTCATCTGGCATCTGAGGCTTTACAGATGTACGCAGAATTCACCTTACCCAATGGCACAGGCAGCCTCTGCCAGCTTTGCCAAGATACTCCTGAGAATTCTGATGATGCTTCTGGTAAAGGGAACAGCAGAGTGAAAGCTGGGCTGTTTTCAGAGGCATAATGAAGGCTTTTGGGCACCTCAGCTCTTAAGCAGAGATTATTATACTCTCTAAGAGTCAGAGAATTGTTAGAAATACAATGGACTACCATTGTATGAATAAGCAGATTCATTTATAACTGCAGAATGTCTCTTTGCCATCCCATGAGACCATAAAATCACCATTGTCTTGGTGTTCAATATGGTTCAGTACCATTGTGAAAGCATTGCAGCAGTTGTAAGCACTGTTGCCATTTTTACTCTGTTTTCTTCTCTACCATGGACCTTCTCTTTGATCCAAATTTACAGAACAGAATTTGGAGGACTTTAACCTTCCACTTCTCTTCTGATTTCTGGGTTTCCTAGTGTAGTGAAAGAAATGAGCTATTTCTCTATTTTTTCTCACCAGTTTATAAGAAATATGATGATGTACCCAAACAACTTTTGTTTGCTTGTTCTTGCTCTGCATGTAAGCAGAGCACCGTGAAGAACCCTCAGTGATTAGACAGAGGAGTTGAAGAGCTCCAAGGGGGGCAAAGTAATAGAGAAAAACCTTTAAGTGCAGGAAGAAACGTCTCACAATAACCTTCCTGTAGAGAAAAAAGTCAGAGGCTGAGACGTGTTAATTTGAAAAGGCAGATGGAATTCTTGCGTACATTTAAAAAGTGACAACTCAAAGTGTGCTTTCAAGGTGAAATTTCTAAAAACATCTGCCTGAGTTAGGGGCACAAACCTAACTGGAACCTGAGTATTTTAAAAAATCTCATGCCAGAATCACTAGAGAATTAAAATATGCTGTAGACTTGAGGAGTAGTATCTAAAATATGGCCATTTTCGTGCCCATAGTCCACATCTGCAAGTAATTATGGGTGCAAATGTGTATATGTCAACATCTACATACATTAATGTACCTGTTAATCTGATAGTTAAATGTATGTTTGTTATCAAACAACATACTTTGCAAAACTGTTGCCAGTTATTTGTGCCTGTAAAAAGGGAAGCCATGTTAACATAAACCCTTAGAATTCTAATGTTGATCTTTTTATCATGCACAAATGGAAATCACACTAATATCAAAGATAAATATACATACATATTTGAAGGATATATTAATACCTGCCCTCATTCTATTTTATTGAGAACTGTGTTTTCCACCTATGTTGTTCATCAATTCTCTTTTGTGTAGCAATAAATGAGTTACATGAACTTGTAGGAGCAGAATTGTCAGTAATTAATTTTTAAATACTTTCCAGTTTAGAAGGCTAGGCACTGATCTTCCTGATTACTTAAAATTGTCCTTTAAATACTCTTTTACACCTTGAAGTGAAATTTAGATTTAAAAACACAATTGCAAACTCCTCTGCACAAAACTTTACCCAAAGAAAATGTCAGACTTGTATATCTATGGCTCACTTGGAGAAGAGGGAATTAATTTTTTTCTCTTTCTTTCAAAGACATATACTGATTAGTTAACTATCCTGAGATCTGACATTTTCCTGAGAAGATTGTAATCATAATTGTTGATTTATACTAAGAAAAAATACAGTTTCACTGAACTGACTTTTCAATAAGATTATTTTGCTCTGTTGGACCAAAACCATTCTAATTATGAGGTACTTGCTTTCACCTAGCTTTGTAGATTTTAATGTAGAGTTATTCATTTCAGATGTCTGGTATGCACATGAAGTTTTTTTCCTGGAAAACTTCAGCCATATTTGGGACTATGATTAACATGTTATATTGTTATGCTGATTATTAAAGTGTAAACTACCAGTTACTTTGTAAAGTTTTGGCACATTTAAAGTCTGTCTCAAGAACCTACAGGTTGAGAAAAGCTTAGCCTCAGTCCTGAAGAGGTGCTTAATGACATCCTTCTGAAAATCTTATCAAACTAGTTGTAAACATATGAAAAGTCACCTTTAGCTTGTGCCAAGAAGTTTGTCATAGCCTGGAAGTAATCTCTTTTTAACAACCCTTCTCTAATCCTAGAGAGCTCCTTAGAGATCTTGTAATCGGCAGCCAAGAGGACTTTTCTGGTAGATTTTCCCTGCTGAAATCTGCTGTGGCTCCTGGGAATCACACATCATGAAAAAAAATCATACTGCCTGCCTTTTACCATCTTAAGGAGTTCAGTATTGTCCATTTATACTTTGGCATTTCTGGCTTTTGCTTTATTTATATAGACACACATAACCCTCTGAGGCACTACATTTGAAGGTAATACATTAAAAGAACATTAGCTTGCATTCTTGCCTCCACCAGCCCTTTGTGTAAGCAATGATGCAGGCTCTAATTACCCATATACATTCAATAATTTTTCCCCCACCAGTGCCCTTACCTCACTCATAACAAGGCCTGAGCCTGGGACTCAGCCAGGATGGTATACTGAATGGAGCTGTGTTGTAAACAACATTTTATAGACCTCTTCCCCTATTCGTTGCAGAAGTTCAAGGTGTGTGATCAAAACAAAAACACTGTGGGATTAAAAACAAAACAATGGTTGCCCAAGTAAAAACAAGACAGGTTCTACTGCAGTCTTTGACACTGTGGGTATGTTTACTGTGGGTGAGTGTATACTGTAGAGATAACTGAGCAGTTCAAGCACTAGGAACAATTCTGCAGCAGCACAAGGGAATTAATTTTTCAAAGTTTAGCTCAGAGCTACCTGAAGCTTCTACAGCCGGACTGGTTCTTGCGGCTGGGTTAGTGTAGGAGGACAAGGGTTTGCAATGTAGAAAATACACAGAGCTTTTTTGTGTTGCTCAGTTGCATCCACTGTATTTTGCAAGGATGGTCAGTTAGCAGTTTTGTATTTCTAACTAACTAACTCACAGGATACTCCTGGGTTACTCCTTTTGTGTGTAGGCTCAACACACATAGCCACAAGCAGAACTGATGGGAGCCAGACTTTGAACTGAGCTGTTGCAAATGATAAATTATCAGCTAGCAAGCTAAATGTATTACTTAATTAAACTAAGAATGATAATTAATGATAATTTCTTATGCAAAAACAAGGTGTCAATGTGTCTTTCAATAGATGTCTCTCAATGCCATCACTGGACTTCAAAGAAGAAGAGCAAAAATCATACACTACTTCTGGGGAATAATATTTACGGAGTACCATTAAAAATAAATAAAATAACTGAATATAGTGAAAGATTCAAATATGTAAGAAAGAAAAACTGGGACTCTGAATCCAAGATTATGTAAAAAATCCATTATTATCTATATATAATGGAATCATAGAATGGTTTGTGTTGGAAGAGATGTGAGGGATCATTTAGTTCCAATCCTCTGGCCATAGGCAGGGACACATTTCACTAGGCCGGGTTGCTCAGAGCCCCATCCCGGGGCTTGAACACTTCCAGGGATGGGGTATTCATAGCTTCTCTGGGTAACTTTTTCTGGTGTCTCACCACCCTTGCAGAGATTTTTTCCTTATGTCCAGTCTAAACCTACACTCTTTAAGTTTAAAGCCATCCATTCCCCCTTGTCACCATATCCTTGTCAAAAGTCCCTCTCCAGCTCTCCTGTAGCCCCTTCAGGTACTGGAGATCTGCTGCAAGGTCTCCCTAGAACCCTCTCTTCTCCAGGCCAAGCAACCTCAAATCTCCCAACCTGCCACCATAGAACATGCTCCAGCCCTGTGATTGTCTTTGTGGCCTCCTCTGGACTTGCTCCAACAGGTCCATGTCCTTCCTTTGTGGAGGCCCCAGATCTGGAAGTACTCCAGGTAGGATCTCATGAGAGCAGAGTGGAGGAATAAGAATGTTTGTGACAACATTTCTCTGGTGTATACACTGAGCCTGCAGTAAGGCTACACAGCCAACTGTCATTTAGATGCTTCCTAAATAATTGGAACTTTATAATATCAGAGTCGTTTGGGAGTTAGTTTTGTTGTTTTTTTTTTTAAATGTGGATACCTTTAAAATCAAATAAACACTGTCTGTCTGCATGACAGAATGAAAAGTACTTGCACTCTGCTTCCTATTTTTCTCTCAGGGATGATTTTCATTCAGATCCTTTCTTTTTTATTTTTCCCAGCCTGCAGCCAACTGAGGATTTTTGCCGAACTGCTCTGAAATCTTGCTGCCTTGCATACTGAAATAATGAAGTACTGTGTATCTCTCTCTAGAAAGGAAAAGTAAATACCAGAGTGTTATAACTGAGGTCGTACTTTCTCCATGTCTAGACATCTTTGGTAATCTCTCCCTTTTATAATACTGCTGTGCCTTCCATGTACTCAGCTGTGAGGAAAGTACTTTGCTCTCAGTTGCATAAAATATGCCAAATTTCCAGACAACTTTCTGTACAGCATCTCAGATTGTTAGGGCTGGTGTGTGTGATCTTTTATGAAATCAGATTTTTTCCTCTGAGGAACTTTGCTCACTAAACCAGTGGCAAATTTGGAATGAAAATATGACTGATGTGGTTCCTTAATGCCCAGCTTGTTAAGCAAATTCTGTTTAATCCAGTCCCCAGTAAACAAGCTAAACTTCTTGTTCCACTAGAAATATATTTTACTAAGAATCTTTGTAGATCACTCTTTATGCAAAAAATAACGTCACAAGTTGTGATTTTGAGCAGAATAAAGCAAACATTTATTAAATTAAATCAGATGCTGAATCAGTGTTTGCCCTTATAGTCCCATTTTTTAAATATTAATACACTTTTCTAACTCTTTGTACATAAATAATCTTTTAAGAGAGTAACAATGAAATATAGACAATCCACATCAAATGAATGTGAACTTTTGATGTAATTATCAAAGGTCTGTTGGATTTTGTCTAATTTTAATTAGTATTGGGTTCGAACCAACAAATTCAAGTCTCACATGGATTTTTTTTATCCAAACATTATGCCCTCTTGCATAAAGGATTTTGGCGTAATTTGGCCCCTTATAAAGGTACTGGTTATTATTAAAATTATGTAGAAGTTCCAATTTTGAAAACTAAAGTGCTGAGGATTTTCTTTAGCATGGAGCAATTCATTAATTGGTCTATGCACTAAATGAAACTCCAGTAAAGGCTTTTGGGGGTTTTTTTTTCAATATTAGCTGTTGGAGAAATACTTTGATGTTTAAAAAGAATATACTAACCTGAAATTCCTCCTGATATATAGAACCATAAACTAAGTAGACCATAAAATCATGGAATCATTAAGGTTGGAAAAGACCTCTTAGATGATCAAGTCCCACCTTTGACCGATCACCACCTTTTCAATCGCACCACAGCACTAAGTGCCACATCAAGCCTTTCCTTGAACACTTCAAGGGATGGTGACATCAACACCTCCCTGGGCAAGCCCTTTCAGTGAAGATGTTCTTCCACATGTTCAGCCTGCACCTGCCCTGGTGCAGCTTGAGGTCATGTCCTCTTGTCCTGTCAGTGGCTGCCTGGGAGAAAAGACTGACCCTCACCTGGCTACAGCCTCCTTTCAGGGAGTTGTAGAGCGTGACAAGGTCTCCTCTGGGCTCCCTTTTCTCCAGGCTCAACATCTCCAATTCCCTCAGCTGCTCCTCATCAGACTTGTGCTCCAGACCCTTCACCAGCTCTGTTGCCCTTTCTGGTCTTGTTCCAACATCTCAATGTCCCTCTTGTAGTGAGTTGCCCAAAGCTGCCACCACCTCAAGTTGTGGGCTCACCACTGCCCAGTACAGAGGGACAATCACTTTCCTAGTCCTGCTGGGCATATTGTTGGCTCAAAAAATGTTGTCACTTTCCAGGAATCTGCATGTTATCCTTGCCAAGCAGCCATTCTAATCTTCTCTCTATCGTTCCAATTTTTATGTATGTACTACCAAAGTAAAATATGTGGTACTATCATTACTCTCAACGTTGTGGAGAGCTTAAGCACAGAGATACTGGCCATTGTAAATAGCTATAAAAAAAGGATTGCTGCATGCGTGTTGCAACAAGTTCCAATGTCTTTTTACTGATTCCAGTCTTTTTTCTCTGGGAAACACCAAATACCATTTGGACAGGCAGAGAAACACAAAGTTAACCAGATCGAGATTATCAGATCTACAAGGCCATTTGAGTTTTGCTAAGAGGTTAGAAATCAGCTCTATTTTTTTTTTCCCCCAGTAGACCTTTAACCAAGAAGGAAAGCCCATCCAGGCAGTAAGGGGTGAGTCATGGATTCTGAAGGGAGAAAGGACCACTAGTACCACTTAATCTCCAGCCATAGGACTATATTATTTGTTTCTCCTAGAGGGTCCTTAGAGAGGGGAAAGCTGATGGCCCAGTGGTGGCTGCCAGTCCTCTTGTCTGCTCCAGCTGCTGCCGCTGTGGCCATGGGAGGATGCTGGATGTGAATAGCCATGGTCAGACATTTACAGGAAGGGAAATGGGCTTGAGGGTTATGGAAAGGAGTGGGCCAACACAGGACCCACATTTCAAGAGTACCCATCTCCCCATCTCACTGCCTCCTCTCTAACTTCCTTTCCCCACTGCTTCTCTAGCCCCTCAAATCTCCCTACAGGATACAAATAATCTCCTCAGCTCTATTCCTCTTCACTCCTCCAAGGCTTACTCTGGCACCACCTTGACTCCCCATAAAAACTTTGCCTAATGCCAAAGATTAGGTTTCTCCTCTGCATCCATTTTGGAAGAGTTTTCCATGCTTCCAAAGATGCACAGATTCTTTTCCCTGGGGGCATGGGCTGGCAGCTCCACTCTGCAACACGCTTTTGCTCCCTGTTCACAGCATTTCATTGTGTTAAAACTTCTGCTGAATTCAGGCCATCTATCCAGGAGATTCAGCATGCTCCAACAGCTGACTCCTGATTGTTTTTCACAGCATCAACATTTTGTCCCCTTCATACTGCACCCAGAATTCAGGTTATTTCCAAATAAGGGTTAAAATGGTTTAAGACCAAGAGTCTTGCAGTGTCTTTTTAGTAATGGCTCAGATAATTAATGCCTTTCCATTAATGCATACATTTTAAATGCTATCAGTCAAGTGGATTTTAAATCATTTAATATGTGCTCTATTAATTACACATAATGCAGGATTTTAAAACACAATGTCATGTGCAGTATGTCAAATGCCTCAGTGCAATTTGATTAGACTGTAACAATACAGCTACCTTTGTCAACCAGACCTATAATCTTATAAAAGAAAAATCTAAAGAAGATAATTTGACAAGAACCACTTTCTCTGAAACTACGTTGAATTATATAGCTTTATTTTTAGCACATAATTCCCTGTTGATAGAGTGCTGACTTTGTACATCTTTCTAAATTTTTTTTCCTAAGATTAGAATCAGAATAACTGATATATCATTTCCTGGGCCATTTTCTTTAAATGCTACAATTGCTTTGGCAAGTCAGCAATTCCTTGGAATATCCTTTCTATCCCAAGACTTGGCAAAGAAAATTAACTCTAGTGGTCCAGAGACCATCTTGACTAATTCTTTTAAAATTTTCAGGTAAGAACAAGTTTTGAAATATTGGATTTTAGCAGAAGATATGAACTATTCAGATGCACTAATTTTTAGGTTTAGTTCCCTTTAATCTTTTTTTTTAAGAAATCTGCTGCCCAATATTGCATTCATTAATTCCTGAGAGGAAGAGGAATCAAGACCCCAGTGGGACCTCAAGGCAGATAATTGCCTAAAACACAGCTCTCGTTCTGACCTAAGGATGCGAGTGCTGGTTCATCTCACACTGAGCCATGAGGTAGCTGTATGCCTTGTCTTTGGTAAGCATACCAGGAGAGTCTGCAGGGAGTGGTTTATTGATAAGAATGATGAATTTACATGTATGCTGTTTTTTTATCAGCCCCCTAGAAATGTTTCGCTGTCTATCTCTTCCTCATCATTACAATCTGTCATGGCACTCAGCAACACACATTGTACCAAGAAATTTCTCTTTTCCTTTCTAACAGTGCTGTAACTTCGTGCAGTTCGAGAAGTCTTGAGGCCTAACAAGAAGTGTGGATCTTCCCACAGCAGGGTTTGTCTGTAGGGTGATGCACCTGGAAAAAGCACTGCCTGTGGTAAGCATCAAAGTACCCTGAATAACTGTCTGCCCTAGACAATCCCACAGCTTCTCTTGTATCTCGTGGTTTACCAAGCATGACAACAGATGTGGGTGACTTGTTGCTTTGTAGTTAGTTTGTTTGTGTGTGTGTTTTCATCTGAGATTTTCACATTCTTGAAAGATGTTTTTGTTCTCCTGGTCTTTGAAAATGTGCAACCTAGAGGTTGAAAACCTAGAGGCAAACACAGAAGTTGAGATTTCCTTGTCTGCAAAATCCAAATGTTACACAAACCTGGTGACTTTCTGGGTCTTACCATCCTCAGATTTCAGGTCTGGCACAGCAGAAAAACTCTAAACAATAAGTTCAGGATTATTTCAGACCAGATATTTCTAGGATACTGCAAGTAGATGTCTGAGGAAAGCTGACACTCTGCTTATCTTTTTTTCCATCATCAGCCTCACTCAGAGATAAGGTAGTGTTCTGCACAGATCTATGTGGTTAACTAAGGGGTCAGAAAAACTGTACACAGATAATTAGTCTTTACTTATAAGGAAAGATCTAGCAACAAGACCATAAATGTAATAACTTTATTTGCAGAGTTATGAAAATCAGCACTGAAACTATTCTTTATAGGTGAACTGAAATGCCAGAATAAAAAATATTTGCTCTGCTATTGTTATTGAAAAAGTGAACTGTTCAGTGTGTTTCATTCGGTCTTTGATGGAGATGACTTCAAACTGACATTCTTTATTTCCTTTTTTCTTTTGTTTTAGCACACCTTGCTAGAAAGATCGCTCAAGCAGTCCTTAATTACAGTAAAATCTTCAATAAAACCCATCCATGGGCACCTAGATATCTATATATTGTTCTTCAATACATATCACCACATAAAAACACAGTATAAAGAAACCCAAATAAAATAATGGAAAAGCCATGTTAGAAAGTGAGTTAGTTGTCCTACATAATGAGGACCATTTAGAAAAAATGTAGCTTCACTTCCCTTTATCTGTATTCTCTACATTGCAGGGGGCAGTTATTTTTTGTTTAATCATGTCTTTGACCACAGTTCAAAAGTCAATATTCTGCTGTCAGATGCAGGTTTGCAATTGAGGGATAGGTAAGGAACTTAACTAGGAAGCTTTGTAAACTGGGAATTGAATTTGCATCTAATTCACCAAGTGCACATGTTTACATGACCTTTAAAAAAGGGAATTAGAGCAGTTTGATCTTGAGCTCTAGGCAATCTGACATAGTGAGGTGATTGAATCAAGAGGCTCAGGTACTTCTTACATGAGAGCTGAACAGAAAAAGAATTATTTTAATTTAAATGCAATTTCGTATCAAATTCATAACTGTGTTAGCATTATGAAATAATTGTAGTGGCACTGTAAATCACTGTCCGAAAGTTTCTAAGGCAGCAACAAACACTCTAAGGCTGTCAGTTCATCTGGGTGCCTTCTTTCCACCAAAGAGTGCAGGGATGGTACTGTGGGGATTTGGTGTCAGAATGTGGCAAGTGATATTCAGGCAGATAGCTAATATTTACTGAGGTCAAATGTATTACAATATTAAATTCTCAAAAGAATACCAAAGCTTGGTTAAATTACATAGGGAATTTAATTTCTAGACTCCTTGAATGCCAAACTTGCATTAGACTACAAGTATGCAAAAGATTATTTTGATTACATGACCTGTCCTGTGTTTAAGAGCAAAGCATCTCTCATTCCGTACAAGTACTACATGCCTCTGTGGATTTAAAGCTCTGGGTTTTGAAATACGTAGAGAAGATAAGTACTTTTCGAAACCAAGAAGGATATTGGAGTTCTTATTTATTCTCCAAATGCTCATCAGTACACTTTTCAGGAGTATGTTAAAACTTTGCCTCTTCACCCTCATGGGTATCGAGGATATGTGTCTCAGTATGCCTTACATTTCCAATGAGGATAAATATTGCTTACCAAGGGGAAAGGAAGGGTGGGAAAAATAGAATGTCTACATAGTCGCATGAGTTTGATCTGTCTGTGTTTCCAGCTGACAAGGAGCTTTCTGTGATGTGTGACTCTGGACAGAGTGGTGCTAAACCTACTTTAATAGACACTGTCTATTGCCTTTTTGGACAACCCACTGACCAACTGTTCATCTTTGCCATGAGCATACAGGGTGAACTGCTTCCAAAAAGCAGCTGACAAGTAATGCAGTATGGGGGCTCTGTGGGGCAGATTTCAATTGGTATCAGGGTAGTCTATGTCATGCCTGTGATAAATGGAAAGTTAACAAGCAAATATTCCCAACCCAATTCGTTGAGATTTCACAGGATAATAAGTGTAAAGGAGCAGAATAGCAATGCAGGCTTTCCTATCCTTTTAATGGTTCATTATTACTAGTTATAAATATTTAATGGCTGATTACATCTTCATCCTGGACAAGGCCCTCAAACGCGTGTCAATGCTCCTCTTGTTCCATAGGTTATCTGGTTTACTGAGTGTTCTCTAATGCAAAGGCAGCCCTAGCAAGGTGACCTTCCTTAGCCCTGTTCCCAAGATTTTCCTAGCTGCCCTTCTTCAGGTACGCAGGTTTCTTCCAGTACAGCATGCCAAGTCAGTCCAGTTCAGAGAACAGATTTTCTGGTTCTCTGCTGGGAGAAATAAGAGACATATGAGATAGTGAATAGTAATATGAGAAAGATATCTATTGATGGTAACATCATCTAGGTTGTGTGATCTATTTTTTAGGGATTTTTTCTAATTCATTCCCACACTAGATGAAAAGATTCCCTTTTTTTTCAGTTTTCTGAACCACATTATCCATAAAATCTTTTTCAAGTCTTAGTAATTCACATAATATCCATAATCTTGTTTACTTATAGCTACATGTGATTTTCTATTCTTAGATATCAGTTTTCCAGGTTATAACAATACGAAATAATTGTATTTTGCAAAAATATTGCACAGATACATAGTGCTCAATTTTGATGAAGGTGGGCACAGACTGGGGACTGATTATGTCTCTATTATGCCTAATAGATTGAGGAAATCAAATGGTCTTAGCATCTGGGTTTTAAGACAATCTAAGTAACAACACAGATGTTACCGCCAGACTGCATATAGCCTTGTAGTGGATAAGCACAGTGGAAAGATACTGTAGATATCCCATTCCTCCATTATGCTCCCATTCTCCGTTTCACCTGAAAGGTCCAATAAGCATCTGGTGCCCTTTTAGCTCCCAATAATGGAAATATATTGGTTTTGGGTTATGATTAAAGTACCCTTCATAGTTTTTGTAATTTTTTAATGGAAAATGTTGATGTTTTTGTTGGAAAAGCAAATTCATTGTTGTATCAGAGAAGATGTGCTCTAGCTTGAGTTACGCCAGAAGAGTGGAAATATGAAGACCTCAGCCAGTGTTTCAACTGCTTTACAGAATGCAAACATTTACATTCTTGTTGAAAATTCAAGATTTTCCACTTATGATTTCAATTTCTCTTTTTTTCTTTAAATTTACTGCATTTTTTTGGTGAAAATTGCATTTTCAAACCAGTCTATAACACTATAGAGAGCACTTCCTTGTCAGTCTTTCACTGAATCTCTGATCAGTTACACCTGCTCATTTCTGCAATAAGAGCTCCTGACATGCTTCATGGTGGGTTCATTTCAGTGTAGCAGTTCTCATCTGAGATTTAAAGGAAACTTTTGACATATTTAAAAACTTTTCTTATTAGCTAAGGTGAAGGATAGGTTTTAGGTCTGCCCCCCACCTGCTATAGAGGCCAAGAGGACATATACAAATATTTTTACATAGATATAAAATTTATAGTGCATGTAGGAGAACAAACAGACATTATACAGCATGCGTGACTGGGACAAGAAGTGTTATGAATAACTGAAAAGCAGATTTGCTAGCTTTTATGCTTTATCTTATCTTTTTTTTTTTTCCTAGTAAATTCTTCACAGTCGTGACCTTTCCAGCAAAATTTCATCATGTAAAATAATCTGAAATGTATGTCTTCACTTGGTCACAAGCACATGCTGCTTCTGTACTCTCTCAGGGGTTGTATGCTCTGGATGAATCAGTAATCACAGCAAACACAGTAAACACAAAATCAGAATCACAGCTCTTCTTAAAAGGAAATGTACAAGAAATTATTACAATGATGAAGGTGTCCAAATATCTGTTGCTCTTGGTTGGTGTAGTTTCACTTATAACTCTTCACTATTCAGGAACCTTACCAAGCTGTTCTCCTCCCAGATGGTTTATTCACACTCTGCTCCTGCAGGAAATGGTGAAGTGTATATTCTCTGCTCTGGATCTCTGCCTCCCTTGCAGGGGAACAGAAATACCAGGAGATGAGCTGTCCCTGAGAGTTTCCCGCACAGCAAATATGCAATCAAGGGTCTTTAACAGATTTTCATCTCCTAGTTTGTGGATTTTCATTTATAGTGTAACAAACCTTGGCAGACATCCTGAGTAAGCTTCCAAGTCACTTGAATTGAGCCTTTCCTTGGTCTGATTTACTGTAAGGTCTGATGCAGGATGTTTATTCTTTTCCCTCAAGCTATTTCATCTTGGAGAACCACGCAGTGTTTCTCTGATTCAGTGATGATAAAATCCAACCCATCTATCAAGATGAGTCAGCAGACTAGGTCTGCTCACACCCCTCTCCCCACACACATACACAGCACCAAAATGCCAACAAGCTGCATGTTGAACATATGTGCAGAACAGCTATGATAAGTTAGAACAATTGTTAACTTATCCACTGTGCAATTCAAGTACATCTTGTAAATGAGTTTCCAAAATTATTGTAATAACAGTCATCTTTGACTACACAGTTGAAGATAGTTGGATCTCTTCCTGGAGGCACGTTCCCACAGTAATATCCATGGCACATCCATTAGAGACAGTGCTGTTAGCTCTCATTAGCTAGGACAAACAAGGCAGTGAGTCACAATCTCCCAGCATAAAAGATCCCATTGTTTTAAACTGATAAAGCAGAGATTCTGCTCTGTGCTGGTGTAAACCTGACATTGATTAAAGCTTCCTGGGATGTTAGAGAGGCAGCGTTTGAATGGATGGGGACTTGAGGTGTCAAGGAAATCTGCTACAAAGATACAGTCAGTTTGTATTTTTTTCTGATAGAAGTTACTTAGCTTCTCTCATTGTTGGGAGAACCTATCATACTTGCTGCAAGTATTTTCCAAAAGCCTCTAAGAAAACTAGGCTTAAACTAAATAGACTGTACCAAATATTTCTAAAGTTTGCCTAGTAAAATAAATTGTGTTTATACACTTATCACTTAATAGCCTATTTCTAGTAGGTGGCATTTTTTTCCCAATGTAGGCTGAAGTGTATCTAATTTACTATGAGAAAGTATTCTTCCTTTTATGCTTTGGCTCTTGTTTTGTTGTTAGGTTTTGTAAAATCTTAGCTCTAATGGTGAAAGGCAAATATTTTTACCTGCACTTTGCCAGTAACATCAAAAGATGTGCTATTATCTCAACAGCAATTTGGACTGGTTATCAAATGATAATCTTGGAATGAGTAAGTATGATTTGTGACGGTACTTATCTTTTGTAGGTGTGGTTGGCATGTATTAAAATATTTTTTTTTCTTACTGGATAGCATGCCAAAGACTTCAGGCAATAAGTAATTATTCCATGTAAAATATTTATTCTCTGCCAGTCATATGTCTTTCTCAAAGGTCTGACTTCGCAGCAAGCATTTAAAACCATGTAAAAGCTTAAATATGAGGCCAGAACGAAACCTGATGTATGCAACTACAATAGAAATATATGTTGTGTGTGCTCAGTAGCTCTTTGTGAACAGAGACTAGTTATAATTCCTTTCTGCATTAATTTGGAATCTTAAGATCAGGATATCCAACACTGGGCACTCAAATTCTGTTCCAGCTGTGACCCAGCTAGGAACTCACTAAGGTGAAGATTTTTGTGTTTTAGAGCTGCAAAATGAAACTTCTCTTTCTTTTATTCTGTTATATGCTAGGTTATTCCCTGCCTGAAAATATTTTCTGTGCCTGAAGTGAAAGCTCCAGAATACATGCACACTGTAAAGCCAGATTGACCACGGCAGTTCCCACTAGATGCTCTGCTTCTGAACCATGGCCGTGGCCCTGAGCTCCTGCACAGCCCCAACAACAATCCCTCCCAGCAGGGCACACGGAGCGCTGTCACATCCTGGGAAGGCCAAGCTGAACACATTAGAATAAACTGCACTAGTTTGAACTTGCACTAGTTTATTTAAAGATTTATTCTCTCAAATCTAGTGCTAAGAACTGAACGCGTAACCTAAGACTTACTTCACCCTTCCAAAATCACACAAGAGACACAATCAACAGAGGAAATAGGGTAATAATGTGCATGTAACAATCTGTTATCTGCCTTTTCAAATAAAATATTCATTTCAATATTTACACGTCTAAACCATTAACATCCTCTTTTCCTGACTCTAACTTCAGCACCTAGATACAAAGCTGACTTTTTTTTCTCTAATTCCTTGAGAGAGTATGCAGACAGCTGCTGCTGCATTGGTGCTTGCCTGCAGGACTGGCAGGTGGTTGTACTTCTGAAAGGTTTCAGGGCACATCTCCCTCTTAAGAAATGTTGGAAGGCACAAACTTCTTCCCAAGTACAATGAGGAATCAAAATAAGAAGCTTCAGGAGGTGAAATAAACTTCTGAAAGACAAAACTGTAAAGTAAACCATGGTTTTCCCTTCAGTAAGCTATTTGCAATGAAAAAGAGCATCTAAGATTCCTTTCTATTTATTTTGTTTTGTGGTAGGGAAATTTGCTAAATGTTAGTGTAACTTCAGCTACTTGAAAGCATTACCTCTGGCACATGCCAGTGTGGCAGGTAATTTAGACTCTTGTAAGTAATTTCAAGAGTTTTATGTCCCCTCTTCAGTAGTTATGAAGGGAGTCTGACCAACAATGAAATCTCTAGATAATTACAACCCAATCCTTATCCTTATTGCACAGCTAATATCTTGTTACACTTTTAATAAGCTATTGCATTTCAGCAAAGTTTTTCTTCCAATTCTGAAAAAGCTTGCATAAGTAATTCCCATTTGTAACAATACATTGGTGCCATTTATTTAAGCACAGACATTGTTTATTCTTTAAAGTTCCCAGAAATTCAGTATTTCTCCAATGCAACTCTAATAAAGACTAAACTAGGAAATCAAGTTAGCAGAAATGGTGGTGTAAGATTAACATGGTGAAAAAAAACCTGCAACCATGGCTTATTTTCATAATTTGACAGACAGGTATTATACTGATCATCTTTTTAAACTGATTCTATCTTGGAGATTACACTGATATGTTAATAGCAGCTTCTGATGTTAAGTTGATAATGTCATTTATGTATTGGCACAACACCGGTAGATTGACAAGACCTAAATTGTGTGGCAAGACACAGCAAGATTTAAAGAGGAACAGAAGGAGCTGAAAACATGATGAAAGACAGGGATGTCAGCAGATCAGGCTGCATCCTTGGACTTACTGGAAGGATTTTTTGTTAACTTCTTGGTAATCACGCAATTTAATTATTGAACTTACTGCTTTGAAACTAGGTAACTGAACAATTTCTATCTGCTGCTAAACTGCAGACTTTCAGTTTCCAACAACTGAAGCTATCCAATATATTGCTGCATATAAATGTAGCAGGCCTGAACCTGCTTGGGAATATGAAGGACCTCCTGGATTTGTTTTTACAGGGAGGATATCCTGATTTTTTGTCAGCATATGTGACATAATCATCATGAGATTGTCACTGTTGTATAATTCTACAAGTAAATGACAGGTTCACAGATCATTCTATATCTGATTTGGCCTGAAACCCTGCTGTTATCTCTCTTTTCTGATCACTTGAATGTGGAAACATTTTTGGGCTCTGAACATTTTGAAAGGGATTACATATGAACACAAAAAGCAATATTCAAAGGGGAAAGTTTCAGCCTGACTTTTAAAAGTGTTTGTCAAAGGAGATCCAGTGAGTTAAAAGAGCTGGAAGTTCCAGACAGAAGGAACAGGGTATGCAAATATTCAATTAGCACCAGTGTGAGGGTGAGACTTTGGAAGAAACAGAACAATTTAGAGATGAATCTCTGGGAGAATTGGCAGGAATGTAGGTGACAAGGAAGTCTTATAAATCATATCATGAAAAAAAGCATGGAATGTTTGATAGCAAGGAATGAAAAACATATGAAAACAGTGCAGCACATTACCCAATTAGAAGCAAATGCAGTGAGAATATTTCAGGGTAATGCAGGGATCAGCTTACTTCTAGGCAAGGGTCCAGCTCACACATTTTAGAATGGCTACTGTGGAAGCAAAGTGTGTATAAGAAAGTAGGCGTGAAGATGATTAAAATAACCAGGCCTGCTCATGATTGCATGGGATGAAGACAGTGTAATTAACTTGGCTAAAGGAGTGTCTTATCCTTGTGATATATGTAAGCTGATAAGAGGCTAAACAAGTGGAGGCAGCTGAAAATTGAATGAGATGGAATGGAGACTTCAAAACAACTCCAAAAAAATTGACTCATTGTGTTACTGTAAAACATGTCCATTTGATCTGCAACATGGAAAAAGCATTCAGTTTGGTCTCCATCCTGAAACAATTCACATTATAGTGGCACTAGGGTACAAGTAGGACTTTCACAATGTAATTTTTTCTGTGTTCCAACTAAAGATTAGTTTACCACGGAATTGCCGTGGAATATTTGGCAAAAATGTTTCTTGCAAAAAAAAAAATTTACAGCAGAGAGGCATAATGGAGACAGTGAAACCATGGTTAGAAGGGAGAAAGATGCAAAGTGTACATGCAGATCCTACTATCTGAACAGAAATGAAAACTCAACATTGATCCACTAATATAATTTTTAGAAAAGTTATTAGAAGCAGATGTAAGGAAATCAAATTTTAGTTTTCTCTTCATCATCAATAATTCCTGATAATATTGTTGCTGTTTCCCTTGGCTTTTCCAAATGAAATTTTACAACATGAGAAAAAGAATTCTAACTCTCAAGCTGACCCCTATAATTCTGAAGTAGTGAAGATTAGAAAGAATCTACAAAATAAAAAATGAAGACAGTTGGAAATAGTTGAAGGAACAGATGAGGAAAGGACTGTTTAGGATACCTTGAATAACTTTTTTGTTTTTCTGACTGTTCAACTACATAAACAAGTTGGTGTAAACAGAAACCTATATATTTCTTCATAATTTCTATCTAAAGTGAAAAAAAAAAGCACAACAGATGCACAAATGAAAAACCAAACAAAACCAGAAGCACTTATTTTACATGTAGGAAAGTTTATATGTGATCTAGCATGCAAGTTTCACCCTGATCACTTGTACTAAGCTTTAAAGAAGCTGGGCTTTCAAAGAAAGTCAAGTAGGCTATCAACTGACCCTCCACACAATATTTTTACCAGGTGAAGTGTTCAAAAGTGTTGTTATGAATTCTGAAGACCTGGCAGTGGTAGTGTGACCTCTCTCATTCTTGCCATAATTCACAGAAATGTCTTTGAATATATCTGAAGAATTCTTTCAAATAGAAGCAGCCCAACTAAACATCACATTTTGTTAATAAAAATACCTATAGAAACAGTGTGTTTTGTTGTCCTTGGAATTTCAGTTAAAACTCCCAAGTAACAGTTATCTAATTTTAAAATGCATTGTTCTGAGAGAAAACTTTAAGTTTTTTCAATGATTACTTAACAGGTGATGGAAGAGTAATAAGTTTGATTCTGTATGGACAATTGGACTGTACTTCTTATTTTTGTTTAATCATTGGCTACCTTTTTTCTAAGTGCATATTTGGTGATTTTTTGTCAGAATGTTTGTATCAACAAAACACCGACATGCCAGGCTGAGAAAATGACAAATGTTTCTTCTGAAAACAAGTCTGCAGTCCAGATCTCAAGGAACGCTTTTATTTCATGACCCCGTATAGCTGATGCTTAGGGTTTAATTTAATGTTGTATATGTGAAAATGAAACTACAGGACCTATTTCTCTAAATAAAATAACTTCACTTTCTGGTTTTAAAACTGAAGTGCAGTATTCCCCCTTTGAACCTGTGCTGGTTTTGGCTGAGGCAGAGTTAACTGCCTTCACAGTGGCTGCTATGGGGCTGTGTTATGGATTTGTGCTGAACATAGGGTTGACACTATAGAGATGTTTTTGTTATTGCTGAGCAGGGTTTACACAGAGCCAAGGCCTCTTCTGTTTTTTGTACTGCCACACACTAGGGAGAGGAGATTGTGGTCAGTCCCTGGTTTGTTCTGAGGTTTCAGCATCAAAAAGACTGTAGTGGATTGACTGGCTGGATGGGGGACACCTACCACAGCCTCTCTATCACTCCCCTCTGCAACTGGACAGGAAGAGAAAATATAATGAAGGATGGGTTCATGAGTTAAGGACAGACACAGACCACTCACTGTCATGGGCAAAACAGACTTGAAGTAGAGATAATAATTTCATTTATTACTAATTAAATCAGAGCAGGATAATGAGAAGTAAAATAAGAGCTCAAAAACAGCTTTTCCCCACTCCTCCCTTCTTCCCAGTTCTACCTCCTCCCCATGAGCAGCACAGGGAGACAGGGAATGGGGGTTACAGGTAGTTCGTCACATGATGTTTCTGTCACTGCTCAGGGGGAGGAGTCCTTCCCCTGCTTCAGCATGGGGTCCCTCCATGATCTTCTCCAATGTGAGTCCATCCCACAGGCAACAGTCCTCTACAAATTGCTGCAATGTGGGTCACTTTCGACAGAGTGCAATTCTTCAGGAACAGACTGCTCCAGCGTGGGTCCCCCCCAGCTTCATTGGTCCTACCAGGAGCCTGCTCCAGCATGGGTTTCCCATGGGTTCACAGGCTCCTCTCAGGTAGACACTGGCTCCAGCTGGGGCTTCTCCCCAGGCTGCAGGTGGATCTCTGCATCCCCCATGGACCTTTGTGGGCTGCAGGGGTACAGCTGCATCACCATGGTCTGCACCACAGGC
>VXBQ01008999.1:85734-114922 GCA_013400175.1 Phainopepla nitens | reverse complement strand
AGAGGGCCAGAGTGAAGAGTGATTTTTCAAACACATGTAAATAGTATATGCTCCTTTTCCAAGTTCAGCAAAGGTGGCTCATCCACTTTGGACAAATCAGTAAATTGGTCCAAACCAGGTGTTAATTGATGTATTATGAAATATTTACTCCTGTCGCTACTTACTGTCCACAACCTTCTGCCCTGCTTCCCCTCGAAATTTATTGAACATAAGAAACATTACAAAGGAGGTTACGAAAATTCAAACCGGTTACTAAAGGAGTTTCCTTTGCCAGGGTGGGGCCCAGCAGCCCCTCCAGAGCGGGGTAACACTTCACAAAGCCAGCAGTGCCCTGAAGAGGTTCTGCCAACANCGGAGCAGGGAACCGGAGCCAGGCCCGGGGGAACCGGAGCTGGGGGAGCTCGGAGCAGGGAACCGGAGCCAGGCCCGGGGGAACCGGAGCTGGGGGAGCTCGGAGCAGGGAACCGGAGCCAGGCCCGGGGGAACCGGAGCTGGGGGAGCTCGGAGCAGGGAACCGGAGCCAGGCCCGGGGGAACCGGAGCTGGGGGAGCTCGGAGCAGGGAACCGGAGCCAGGCCCGGGGGAACCGGAGCTGGGGGAGCTCGGAGCAGGGAACCGGAGCCAGGCCCGGGGGAACCGGAGCTGGGGGAGCTCGGAGCAGGGAACCGGAGCCAGGCCCGGGGGAACCGGAGCTGGGGGAGCTCGGAGCAGGGAACCGGAGCCAGGCCCGGGGGAACCGGAGCTGGGGGAGCTCGGAGCAGGGAACCGGAGCCAGGCCCGGGGGAACCGGAGCTGGGGGAGCTCGGAGCAGGGAACCGGGGGGAGCTCGGAGCCGGGCCTGGCAGGGGCTCCCGGGGAGGGATCCAGGGCTGGAGTCAGCACCTGCACAGCTCATTGCAGCCTGGGCCAAACAAACACAAACCTGCAAACGCTCCGGTTCAGTTAGCCTGGGCTAGAACCCACCCCGCTACACCCTGCTCCAGGCACAAGCAGAAATACTCCTCTGAAGAATCACAGAACACCCTGAGATGGACAGGACCCACAGGATGACGGATCCAACTCCCACACGGGTACAGACACACCCTAAATTCCCACCCTGAGCACCCTGGGAGTGGTGTCCAAACGCTCCTGGAGCTCTGGCAGCCTCAGGGCCCTGCCCATTCCCTGAGCAGCACCCAGCACTCTTCAAATCCAGACCCTCGAGAGTTCACAAGAAATGAAAACTCCTCTAGAATTAATTTGCACAGCTATTGACAGAGTTAAATAATTAATAGCAACTCCAACCACCACAAGATGCTAAGAAATGAAGACAGCTTTCTCAGTGGAACGGGTCCAGAGCAGGGCCGAGGAGGAGCAGCAGCCAAAACCTTCCTCACCAAATCACCAACCCCTGCTCAGGAGCAGCAGCCAAAACCTTCCTCACCAAATCACCAAACTCTTCTGAGCAGCAGCCGAAACCTTCCTCATCACCAAATCACCAAACTCTTCCGAGCAGCAGCCAAAACCTTCCTCACCAAATCACCAACCTCTCCTCAGGAGGAGCAGCAGCCAGAGGGACAGGGAAGAACAGTCACTGCTCCCAAAAAACCACAATATTGCACTTGTAGCCAGAGAACTGGGGTAAAACCCACAGGATAGAGACAAAAAGCCTCTCGGGAAGGAATCCGCATGGCCACAATGCCACAGAATCCTGGAATGGTTTGGGTGGGAAGGGGCCTTAGAGCTCATCCGTCCTCACTCCATTTCATGGGCAGGGACAGCTCCCACTGTCACAGGAGAGCCAAGCCCCAGTGTCCAGCCTGCCCTTGGACACTTCCAGGGACATCCATGGAGTAACCTGTGTCACAGCTTCCCCCTCCCAGGCAGGAATTCCCAATCTCCCACCCATCCCTGCCCTCTGGCAGTGGGAGCCATTCCCTGTGTCCTGTCCCTCCATGCCTCGTCCCCAGTCCCTCTCCAGCTGCCCGGGTGTCCCTGCAGAGCCTGGACATTCCTCGCTGCTGTCCCCGGGCTCTGTCTCATCCCTGCCCATGCCCTGGGAGATGCTGGCCACTAAAACCCAGCTCAAGGGGAGGACGTGGCACTGCCCAGCCCCTGCCTCTTCCCACGAGGACATCCCAATGTCCTTGGGATCGCCACCGTGTCAGGGATCTGTGGACACATCCCAGCGTTAACAATATCCCACCCTTGCTCTGGGGAGTGAGTTCCCCCGGGTCTCGTGGGACAGAGGAGTCCAAGGGCTGAGGGACACCCCTGGCCTTTCAAAGCCAATAAATCCCTGGCACTGTAATACCCTCAATGTGACCAAATTCTCCACTAAGGCTGCAAATGAAACACGCCATTCCCAGGACAAATAATTGCCTTTGTTTTCATCATTTTGTCTGTGCATCGCAGGAGGCTGGAGAACAGTGTGAGTTTTTCTGATCTATAATCAGACAGTTCATAAAAATCCTAATGGAAATGAAGATTTTGCTATTTGGAGTGGTCAAATTTCCATTTTCAAACACATCACATTTTAAAACCCAGGTTGGCATTTTGGTTTGCTGAGAGTTTTAGGATAATAGCAAATTACACAGAAAATCTACCAATTCTTTGTCAAGTGAACTATGCAAAAAGGAACCATTAGTTCATAGTTCACCTGTGAGATGGGAAGACATCCTGAATAATAATTTTTCCAGACTACGAAGGGCATTTATTCGCAAATAACGCTCCCATCTACAGAATTCAGACTGCCCTGCTGTCTGTAAAACCTCTGTGCCCAGGCTCCACAAAAGGCAGGTTTAAATGGATTTATTTTCCTCACTGGAAGGAAATCCAGCCATCCTGCATGAGGTTGGCTTAGACCAAACAACATCCAGGATTGGCTCAGGCCATACCACACATCATGGCTGGAGAGTGGAATGAGCTCCTGGAGACCCCTGAGGCCACCAGAGAGCCCATCCTGTCCAGGAATGGAGCTTCTCCCATCCTCTCACCCTGCTAATCCAACAACAGCACCCAGGGAAGGGCTGGGGGACAGATCCTGTGTCCCCTCCTGCTCTGGATATTCCACGATCCCATGAAGAGGCTGATCCCAGTTCCTGGAATGCAGCTTTCACTCGGATTTCCTCCCTTATCCACCTCCCCTCTGTGCTTTGCCAGGACTCTGCTTTTCCTCCTGCTGAGGCTCAAGAACACCCAAGCAACTGAAACACTGCAAGCCCACAGGAAGGGTTTGTATTCTGTGTAAAAGTTCAACTCTGCAGCGTTGAGGAGACCCCCAAGCCAGAGCTTTGGGTCCTGTTATTTAGGAAATGAAAACTCTACCTGGAGCAGGCTCAGAAGGAAAGCTCTGGAAGCCTGGTGAAGTGAATTAATCCACTTTTCCTCCTCCCCAACAACAGTGCCCGAGGCACAACCCAAACACAGAAGTGTCTGTGCCTCACGCTTTGAAGGCGGCACAGAAAGGGAGTCCCACGGGCATCTGCTGCATTTGTTACAGCCCTGGGACAGACCCAGCTGTAAATACATTCATTGTGGCTTTTGGGAACTTCCCTGATCCGAAATGGGATGTTTATAACAAAACCCTGCATTCCTGTGGGGCAGAGGCTGGCAGTGAGTTTTGACTCACTTTCCTGGCAGTTTGGTGTAAAACAGGAGAGCATTCTCATTAGCTGCAGTTGGTGGAGATTGTCTGGGACACGCCCTGGACTGCACGAGGAATCTGCACACTTTTCTATCTGTTTGCCTGCAACTGTGAGGAAAATCCAGATCTCCCAGGGATAATTTGCCTGTGGGTCCCCCCAAGCACCCAGCGGTTGCCAGCCCTTCCTAGGTGTCCTTGGACCACGGGGTGCTGCAGGGGAACTGTGTAGAACCCCTTGGAAAATTCCTCCAAGACCACAGAATCCAACCACTCCCAGCATTGCCAAGGCCACCACTGCCCCGTGTCCCCAGTGCCACACCCACAGGGCTCTGAAATCCCTTCAGGTGTGGGGACTCCACCCCTGCCCAGGCCAGCCCATTCAGGGAAGAAATTTTCCCTGACTTCCGACCTCAACCTGCCCTGGCACCACCTGAGGCCGTTTCCTCTTGTCCTGTCCCTTGTCCCTAGGGAGAAGGGAAGGAGAGGCTCATCCACAGAGGCTGGAGACTCCCCTCATTCCCTGCACCACAGCTCTCACAAGTCCAAGGCACAGAAGTGCAAACCCAGTGTACGACTGCACAAACCAAAGAGAAACCAGCTCTGTGTTTCTGCCCCCTTCCCCTTAGACTGCTCAAAACATCCTTCAGCAGTAAAACCAGCCCCCAAGGCTCCCAACTCTCAGGTGTGGCACAGGTGAGGCTCCAAGCACTGATTCTGACCATCAGACCTGTGTAGATGATTTACCAAAGGCACAGATTACAGATTAATCACATAACCTTCCCCCTGCAGTCCAAACCCTGGTGAAAAAAAGCCAGTAGCTGAATATCTTAGTGCACCCTGATAAAGCAGCATCCTTCCCAAGATTCACAGCCACATTCTGGGACACAAAAAGCAATGGACAGCCTGAGCTTTTCCTTAACATCACAGCAGCCAGGACTCCAGGATTCCCAGCCACCACCAGGCTCAGGCTGAGACACAGCCCCAGATCCCCCAAGGAGGAGCCAAAAACCCAGTCATGGAAAGCAGCCAGAAACTGTCATGTAAAAAGGGAGCACCAGTTCAGTTTGGAGCTTGCACAGAGCGTGGAAAGCAGAACATGTGAAGTTTTATAAATCTCATTTTGCCACTGCAAGAGTTCAAATCATCTCAGCCTGCACCAAAGCAGGCCCAGAGTCACCCAGCCTTGTCCCCAGGGCAATGCTTTAGGACCCAGCAGTAACAATTCCTGCAGGCTAAGGACTGAGACACATCCCACGGTGTCCCCAGGACAGCTCAGCCCCCAGAGGCCTTTGGCTGCTGCAGAGAGAGCAGAACCAAACAAAAAGGGACTCTGATTCACCTTCCACCAGAGCCAAGCAGAACACAAGCTCTCAGCAGCCTCAGTAGCTCCCAGAAACACATCCCAACACAAAAATTCAGTTTCCAGCACACTTCTCAACCCAAGAAACCCAAAAATAATTACAAACATTTCACAGCAAAATAACAAGCTTACCTGAATCCTCCTGTGCCCGGAGCTTGTCCTAAAACTCTTAACTTTGCCCTCCTGAAAGTGGCTTTTCCCCTGACAAAGGGAATTGTGGAGTCCCTCCTCCCCACAGGCAGCTCCTGCTGCTGCTGCTCCCAGGTGGTCGCACTCAGACTGGACGAGGGGGTGGCACTGCCACCACCTGTGGGGAGCCCTGGCTGTGAGGTGGCTCAGCTGGAGCACCAGCCGTGCCTCCAAGAGTAACCTGATGGGGCTGCCTGCCAACAAACACAGTTTGGGAAAACACGGGCATGTAAAAGCCCTTAAAAGCCTCCCAAACTGTGACCCCCTTCAGGAACCCCACAGAAATCAATACAGCTTAATGCTTCATTGCTGATCATTGGATTTCACCCAAAAAAAAAAAAAATCCAATTTTGCACCTCCTAAAGTTCTTGAACAAACATGATTTTGTACAATTGAAATAATTTAAGTAAATGTTGGAAATCCTGATCTTTAGTTGTTTTGGTTTTTGTTTTGTTTGTTTTTTTTTTTTCCCACGATGGTCAATCCCTAGGAGGTGTGGAGTTTGAAGTTGTGGTGTTATTTCCATCCACAAAAAGGGATGGAATTAAAAATTGTTTAAACATTCCTTGTACCCCCTCCGAAATGGGAATGTTGATTTGTTACCTTACCCAGGTCAGCCTTGCATGGAAATCCAGGAGGCTGAGAGGGGACATGACACCCACTGCATGGAATTCCAGAATCCCAAATGGTTTGGGTGGGAAGGAATCCTGAAGCCCAGCCCATCCCATCCCATGGATCCCATCCCATGGATCCCATCCCATGGATCCCATCCCATGGATCCCATCCCATGGATCCCATCCCATGGATCCCATCCCATCCCCTCCCATCCCATCCCATGGCAGGGACACCTCCCACTGTCCCAGGCTGCTCCCAGCCCCAATGTCCAGCCTGGCCTTGGGAACTTCCAGGAATCCAGGGATCCCACAGCTTCTCTGGGAATTCCATCTCACCCCTCCCCACCCTCCCAGCCAGGAATTCCTCCCTAAAATTCCATCTAAGCCCTTCTGTCTGTGAATTTTCCCTGGGAACCAGAGCCTGGATTTCCCTCCCCACCCATTTGATATTCCCTGTGCCACTGCTGACCTCGAGTGTCCCCCTGGATTTTGCCAACAGAGCAAAATCCTTTCCCTGTGCCCCAGACATCGAACAAACCCCTTTCTCTGGCAGCTTTTAGGGTTTAATTGATGCCATTCCCAGGAGCAGGCCAGGTTTAGGGTTTGACTGGTGCCATTCCCAGGAGCAGGCTGGGTTTAGGTTTAACTGGTGCCATTCCCAGGAGCAGGCCGGGTTTAGGGTTTGACTGGTGCCATTCCCAGGAGCAGGCCGGGTTTAGGGTTTGACTGGTGCCATTCCCAGGAGCAGGCCAGGTTTAGGGTTTGACTGGTGCCATTCCCAGGAGCAGGCCAGGTTTAGGGTTTTGTTTGACTGGTGCCATTCCCAGGAGCAGGCCAGGTTTAGGGTTTTGTTTGACTGGTGCCATTCCCAGGAGCAGGCCGGGTTTAGGGTTTAACTGGTGCCATTCCCACCCTTCACAGGGATCACATCCCGGTGAGGAAGGTGAATCTCCCAGCACTGAGCAGCAGTGTTTGGGTTTCCTCCTCTCCCTGCTGAAGAGGATTTAAGGCTCGGTTTTCTATTTCAGTGCAGAGCCCTGGCTTGGCTGGGGAGAGGGATGAGAAGTTGCTAATTTCAGGCTTTAGTTCAAACCCTTTAATCTCCCAAATCAGCACCTTCAGGAGTGCCTCGTTATCTCCTAAAGCCTGCACAGGGCAGCCTTTGTCTCGTCACCTGATCCCAGGTGAGCCCTGCGAGACAAAGGGGACGCGCCCGAGGAACCCGAGACTAAGCCGAGCTTTTCTTCCTAAATCCCGACTTGTGCTCTGGCAAACGCCGCGGAACGCGCTCGTTTGGTCGCAATAAATAATGGGATATAATTAAAATTCCATCCCGGCGTTGGGAACAGTGTGATAAACAGTTTGTGAATTGGTAATTCTATTTATTAAAAGCAGGGGCATTAATTCTGACACGTTGAATTATAACGCAGACAAACAGATCTTGTGTTTTAATTAAATGCTTCTGTTTGATGAGGTGGTTTTATATTAAGATTTAATACCAGATTCTGCTACTCCTGCCTTAGGTGGTGGGGTGGGATTCCCACAGGGTGCACAGGGAGCGAGAGCATTCCCGTCCCTGGAATTTTGGGAGCTCTGAGCAGAGCCCTCAATCCCTGCTTTAGGTGGTGGGGTGGGATTCCCACAGGGACTGTGAGCATTCCCATCCTTGGGAATTTGACAAGTCCCCCCCTCCAGGGCAAACAAGGAGGGTCTGACCTCCCTTTCCAGCACCTTTTCCTGCTTTTCCTCCTTCTCCCAGGCTTTCAGCATGTTTCCAGGTTCCTACCACATTTCTTATTTCCTGCTGCCGAAGCAGAGCTGAATAATTTTTTAAAAAACCAACAAAAAAAAACCAACAAAAAAACAACCGTACTGCTTTGAGGTTTCTTTCACATTAAGCTACATTTAATATTCATTTCACTTTTTTTTTCTATTAATTAAAAGTAAACCGTGTATTGTATGGTACATTATCCCTCTAACAGCCCCATGTGGAGATCATGAAGTGGAAGACTAATGGTGTAGACTTTAGCATTTAGTTTTAACCAGGATAATTTACATATCTGTGAGAAGAGTCCGAGGCATGTGTAAATAAGCAGAACTCGGAGATATCAGCCCCTTGCTCGGTTTGCTCTGGACTGGAGAGCCACGGGCTGTGCATTTATTCCATCACTCAGCTAATTTAATGAGACTTTATCCAGCATCCATTTCTGCAGAAGACACAAAACTTATTATTAAGGAGAGGCATGTGGCAGTAAGAAAAATGTGTTTGTTTGCTTTTTTATTCTATTACCCCCAAGTAGCAAAGGTGATCCCATTCACTGTTCATTAAAGTTTACCTTTATAATTTATCAAAGGAGCCCGATATCAAGAGCTTTATGCTGAGATTTCAAAATTCGAGACTGATTAAAATTTAATGGAAAAGGCCAACGTTTTGGGGTGGGTTGGCAAGAAAAATCGCTTCCCAACCTGCGAGGAGAGATTTCATTAATGTGCACCTCTATTAGAAGGCGCCATAAAAGACATTAGAGGCATGAAAATGGCATTTTCACTTCAAAAATCTCTCTGGCTTTTTAGCATAAGTTTCAAGGGAAAGAAAGTTGTGTTGGAATTCCAGGAGAGCAGCCCTGGCTGAGCTGGGCCTTTTGCAGTGGCAGGTTGGACTCACTGATCCTGGGGGTCTTTTCCAACCTTGAAGGTTTTAGGATTTTAAGATTTTGGCTCCCCAGCCATCCCACAGTGCGCCCTGGCAGACAGGGACACAGCCAGTTCCTCTGAAGTTCACATCAAGAAAAGCAGGAATTACCAAGAATAAATGTTACACATCTGTGTGTGATGGTTGGTCTGATCATATTTTGCGGAAAAACAAAATAACAGCCAAATTCACAGTTTTGGCATACTGAAGAATAACATAAAATGTGGGGGAAAAAAAAAATCAAATAAGAAATCTGGATATTTCAAAGCCAGACAAAGCAGGATTTTCGCCATGAAATGATGCTTTCCCTCCCAATTCGCCTATTGGTGCAGTCTCAAAAATCTTACAAGCAGGGAAGGAGAAGAATTTCCACTGATATAATGATATAATGGAAGTTGTTTCTCTCTTTGAGTTTGCTCAGCGGATTGAGAAATCCAGCACAGACATCACTCCCTGACTTCTCCCAGCAGTTCCACCTCATTTGTGGTGCAAATGCTCCTCAGCTTTCAGGTAGAAGAACCACAACAAATCCTGCTCCAGGTTTTGTGAGAAAGGGTTTGGGGCTTTCCTTCCCTCCAGGCTGGGAGCACCTGAACATTCCCAGCTCTGGCCAAGGGCTGGAATGACACAAATCCATTTCCCACGTGGGTTTGCTTTCATTTCATCTTCTCACCGGCATTGCTGGAGAATGAATAAAAAGCAGTCATAAAGTGGCTTAAATAAATAAAAAGAGGGGGAACTGAGAGGAAGAAGAGCTGAGTAACTGAGACTGGGCAGAGGTGAAGCTGCCATCCCTGGGGGGATGTAAAGCCCTGTGGATGTGGCACTTGGGGACACGGGGCAGTGCTGGCCTGGGCCGTGCTGGGAGTGTTGGGCTCGATGTTCTCCCAGGGCTTTCCCAACCCAGAGGAATCCAGCATTTGCCAAAAGTGCTTTTTTTTTAAGCTCTGGGCACATTTCTGAGTCTCACCGTCCTCACATTGCTCCTGTGCAAGAGGAGAGGGAGCAGAGGTTCCAAGGCTGTCTGTGGGACGTGATTAGTCCCAGGAATATCATTAGAATAACAAAAATATGGGTTAGTTATGGCTTCAATTAAAGGCTTCCTAAGTGAGAAATAATTAAGGATTGCAGAATCTGGTCTGTGCCTAAACTGAACCAGCAAATCCTGGGCTCTGTTGTGAGGTGAGCAGGGTCCAGCCTGCTGAGCGAGGATACTCCGGGCTCCCAGATTCCTAAAATTAGCCCTTAGACATTATTTTCCATAGGCAATACAAAACCAGGATTTAAAACTGCTAAACTGAATTCTAAACAAGTGTATGTGTCGTTTATTGCAGGGACACTTGGTTTGCAGCATTGTGCTGTAAATCCTTTGCAAACTGAGAGCGGATGGTCCCAGTAAGAGGAACAAACTAAAATAAAAAATAACTAGACCCGTGAGTTAATTTTGTAGGGAAAAAAAAAAAAAGAAGGAGTATTTAGATGGAAAGGAAAAAAAATAACTAATTAAAAATATAATTAGCAAGCGGTTTTGACTAGCAGTAGCTGGAATCAGAAGGACAGTGTGAGTGTCTCTGTGAGTAAGGACTGGGGTTGGTTTCTGGTGATTTTCCCTGGGGTTTTGCTGGGTTTGCAGGGTGCTGGAGCACTGGGCTGCCTCCCCGGGCACTCGCTGGGCAGATTTTTAGGCAGTTCCTTTGCAGATGTCCCCGGGTGAGTGGCACTGCCCCGGGCAGGCCCCTCCCTGCTCCCCAGGGCACTTCTGGGGCTCTGCAGCCGGGCTGGGTGTGCACAGCGTGGGCAGAGCCCGCTGCCAGCTCCGCTGAGCTGGATTACAGACCATGACCAGCGAGCCCTCACATGACAAAGCCTTTGTGTAATTAATATGCAGGGAAAAATGCTCCCTGGACGGCTGCTAAAGCGATTTAAATCATGCACATAAAAAATGTAATCACAAATTTAGCATGGTGGACATTGTAGTCACACTGTGCTTGATTGCATAGAAGGTTCCAAGTGTGTTTTAAATGTCCTTTAAGATTGAGATTAGGACTTGTACTTACAAGATGCATATTAATCTAAAACTCAACATTTTTCAGTGTGGGATCACAGTAGGAGAACATTATGGGCAATAGAGGTTCATTCTAATCCCAGTAGGTAATTACACTTTGAAATAATATTCTTTAATTAAATCTTGTTTGCAGTTGATTGATTTAAACACTAAATCTAAAAACCTAAATTTGAGGTTTTATCAATTTTTGATGCTTATTGCACAGAACTTGGGCTTTAATTGATGTTTCTGAAGTTTTTAAAGCTCTTGTCCACCGTATCCTGGATGAATTTATTGTAATTACCGGCATCATTCTTTGGCACTGCAGACGACTCTCCCTGGAACCTGGATAATTTTAAGTCCTTTAAAGCGTAAAGCGCTGGGCGCGCGTTGGCGGTGTCGGAGCCGTGTTCCAGAGCTGCTCCCTCACAAAGGGCCTGCTCCCAGCTCAGGAGGTGTTCCCCGAGCTCTGGAGAGGGGACTCTGCTGCCCCAGCATCCGCCCTTGGCTGCGCCGGAGAGCGGCACCGACGGGACGGGGACAAGGGTGACATTTTAGGGACAAGGGTGACATTTTAGGGACAGGGTCACAGAATTAGGGACTGGCCTGGGCTGGAGAGGACATTAAGGATTGTCCCACCCCCTGCCACAGGCAGGGACACCTTCTACCATCCCAGGCTGCTCCAAGCCCCTCCCAAGCCGGGGACAAGCTGGGACAGTGGGAGGTGTCCTGTTATGGCAGGGGGTGGGACAAGAGGAGCTTTAAGGTCCTTTCCAAGCCAAAGCCTCCCGAGGTTCTAGAATCCCAGAATTCCAGAATTCTGTTTTTACAAGCACTGGTCACTCCCTGAGCTTCCCCTGCCCAAGGCAGGGCACAGCAGCTCAACACTTTGGCCGCTCCAGCTCCAGTCTGGGGCCGTCTCTGCAAGCCCAGAGTTGCAGAAGGACAACCCCAGGACCAGCTCGTTCAGGATTTGGCCACGAAGGCTTGGACAGCAACTAAAAAGTGATGTGATTAAATGATTAAAACATGGAACAGCCTCACCAGGGGACATGCTTGAACCACCACAGGGATCCACCAACTTGCTGGGGAAAGGTGATGGGAAGAGCACCCCCTTGGCCACCTCCAAGCCCATCTCAAGGTTCCAATTCCATTTGGGAACATCTTGGCCTCAAGAGCCTCCTCACTGAGCTGGGGCTGAGCTGGGGCTGCTCCTCACTGAGCTGGGGCTGCTCCTCACTGAGCTGGGGCTGAGCTGGGGCTGCTCCTCACTGAGCTGGGGCTGCTCCTCACTGAGCTGGGGCTGAGCTGGGGCTGCTCCTCACTGAGCTGGGGCTGCTCCTCACTGAGCTGGGGCTGAGCTGGGGCTGCTCCTCACTGAGCTGGGGCTGCTCCTCACTGAGCTGGGGCTGAGCTGGGGCTGCTCCTCACTGAGCTGGGGCTGCTCCTCACTGAGCTGGGGCTGAGCTGGGGCTGCTCCTCACTGAGCTGGGGCTGCTCCTCACTGAGCTGGGGCTGAGCTGGGGCTGCTCCTCACTGAGCTGGGGCTGCTCCTCACTGAGCTGGGGCTGAGCTGGGGCTGCTCCTCACTGAGCTGGGGCTGCTCCTCACTGAGCTGGGGCTGAGCTGGGGCTGCTCCTCACTGAGCTGGGGCTGCTCCTCACTGAGCTGGGGCTGAGCTGGGGCTGCTCCTCACTGAGCTGGGGCTGCTCCTCACTGAGCTGGGGCTGAGCTGGGGCTGCTCCTCACTGAGCTGGGGCTGCTCACCAGCCAGGGCTGTGACATGGGGCAGGGACAGCAGAGCAGGAGGGGAAGGAGCAGCTCCATCTCCTTCCCACCGAGGCTTTCACTGGATAATTTGGGCTCTGGCAGAAGGGGGACAGGTCCCCAGAGGGGACCTGGCTCAGAGGGACCCTGGCACAGGGAGACCTCAGAACTGAGGGACCCCAAAACAGAGGGACACTGGCTCGGAGGGACCCCAGAACGGAGGGACACTGGCTCAGAGGGACCCCAGAACAGAGGGACACTGGCTCAGAGGGACTCTGGCACAAAGAGACCCCAGAACTGAGAGATCCTGGCACAGAGGGACCCCAGAACTGAGGGATCCTGGCACAAAGGGACCCTTGCAAAAAGGGACCCTGGCACAGGGGACCCCACACGGGGAGCAGGGAAGGCGGTGCCACCGTGCTGGGACAGGACTGGTTCCAGCGGGGTGCCGAGCCCGGCGCTCCCGCACGTCCCCGGCAAATTACACCCATGAAACTTTAACTACTCCTCCACAGGCCTGACCTTTTCCAGCCTGCGAAATTCCGCATCCAGAACTTCAGGAATGAGTCACTTGTGCTGAGGAGTGAACTTTAAAAACAGCCCCCTGTCACCGTGGTGCTCCGTGCAGTCCCGCCCGGGCTGGGGAAAACGGGCTGGAATCCAGGGCTGCCCCTGCTCCAGCTCCAGGAGGACATCATGGACGTGTCGTAGAGGAAATTAAATTCATGATTCTGTATATTTAATAACAGAAAATTCACGTCCCACCGCAGCCGCATTTGTCACATCTGAGGCAAAAACAAACTACTGGGTGGAATGTTTTATTAAGATGACTTCGCCGTGGTGAGAAATGATTAAGTCACTCGAAGAGCAAAGTAAGAGCACGGGACTTCATTCATTGTAACACTAATATTAATCACACAAATAATATAAGTGTCTTACAGTAATCCACATTCCCTTAAAATATACATTATATATCCTGGGGGCAAACAGCAGCACGAGGAACTTGGAATAAATCCCTCAAGCCATAGTGGCCAGCGGAAAGCCATTTGTATTCTGACAGATTAATGTATATTTTGTTATGCGTAACAAATGAAAATATTTACGGCACTATCAGAGAGAGCTCAAGAAAAATTAAGTCGCACTAATCAATAGATTTCAAGCACGAATTCAAATTCTTTCCAAACCCTACAATGTCCTCCAAAAATCAGCACCAAATAAACAAGGGTGTTTCTATCAGTTTAACTGCGGGTACTCATTGTTGTTGTATTTAATCCTAAAATTTTTACCTAAATTAATCCCTCTGACCATGGGCAAGCCCTGACCAAAGGCCAAAAATGGGGAAATCGGCTGAGGTTTGGAACTGACCTATCTGGAGGTCAGAAGGCAATTAATCAGCAATAGTCAACACAACTGTGAAATTAAAAATAAAAAAAAAAAAATAAATTACAGTTTAAATAACTGGAGAAAGGGAGCTGGGGGGACCCAGGGCTGGCCATCCCTCCCACAGAGCCGTGCCACACTCCCCTCTTGTATCTCCGGGAGGAGAGAACATTATCACTTCCAACACCACTAAAAATTGACTTTCCTTCTCCTTAACCTATTCATCCCCATCTCCTCCTCCCATTATTCCCAGGCAATTTTGTAAGATGACTATTATGCAAATGCTACAATAAAAATCTTATTTTCTGCTCCCTTTTCAGAGCCCTGCTCTGTTTACCTCCATTCTCTCCCTCTGATGGAGTTCTCCGACAAAAAGGAGAGAATAAATGTGTCCATTATTGACCCAAGTCTGAGGAAACTCAGCGGGAGGTCAACAACTGCAAAACAATTTACAAATCCCTTCCCACCCATCTCCCGGTGCAGGGCCGGTAGGACTCCCAAAGCTCCGGGATTCCAGGCTCACTTTCCTGCCTGGGCGAGTCCTGCCCTTCCCACTGGCTCTCCCAGACTGGCTTTTCTCACTGTCCTCTGCCACCTGAGCTCTGCTGAGCCTCGCCCAGGTTAAACCTGTGCCAAACGCAGGTTTTTGTCCTTTTGAGCTGCAGCTCCTGCCCGGAGCAGCTGCCCAGGGAGGAATGCTGCCCCCCTAGCCCTGCCAGGCGGCAGGAATCAGTTTGCAGTTCAGTTTTGAGACCGTCCCCATTGATCTCCAGTGTGCAGGAGTGGCTGCTGTTCACCGGGGCCTTCGCGTGTTGCCGTGCTGTGGGAAAGGCAGAAAAATCCCGGGAACAGCCGCACTCCCAGGGAGCTCTACCTGTACTACAGCCAAATGATAATTACAGCTAATTACTATAGCTTAGGATGCATTAATTAATGTAAATGGATGCATTAGCTGGTTTTAAGCTGCGCTTTGTTTAAACTTATACCCAGCCTAAGGAATATTTGACTGAGCTGATCACTGTGAGGTGACCAGCACGGACTCGTTTTGTTTTCCCTGCCCTCCTCTCCCTTGCTCTGGGTTTTCATCACCATCAAACTGGTGCCTGGAAAGGCTGACCTGGAACCAGAGTCCAGGTGGAATAAAAGGATGAAAAGGGATTTATGGAAAGGATCCAGCCTGGGCAGGGCAGGAACCCCTTGGGGCTGCACCCAAGTCAAACCCACACATGGGCACAAAATGGATCCTGGGCACGAGGCCTCACACTTTGATAGGTTTGGGTCCATCAGCAGATTGGAGTGAATTGTCCAATTCCAGCTGCAGCTGATGAAGCTCCATCCTCCTTGTTCCCTCTCTCCCTTCACTGCTGTTTCCACTCTTGGGCCTCAAATTTGTCCTTGGTGCCCAGCTGGAAAGGAATTGTTTTGTGTCCCTGCTCTGTGCAGAGAGCTCAGCAACCCTGAATATGAACCCAGACCTGCACACTGAACCAGCACAGAGTCTGAGAAATAGAAAAGCTAAACTCAAGGCATCACCCAGAGCTGGTGGTTCCCACGTAAAGAATTCCAGACCACTGCTAAACCTGCTCTGCTTCCTTTCCATTTGCAGCTCTCCATCTCCCTGGGAGCAGCTGGCGGCTCCCCTGAGAGCCAGGAATGGGGTGTGGGACATCTCCGGGGCAGAGGAGGAGGAGGACAGGAGCGGCATTCCCGATTTCCTCGCTCCGGGCTGGCTGCTGCGGGCGTTTCTTCCATCCTGGCAGGCGGGAGCGGTGTCCCCCGGCCGTGGCACTCCCGCTGCCCCGGGCACTGAGCTCTCTCCGGCATCCCTGCCCTGGGCCCCTGCCAGGAGGGTCCCCGGGAGCCGCCTTTGGGTCCCTGGATGGGCTCGGGGGCAGAGCCTGGGGCAGCCAGGGCAGGCGAGCCCGGGGACCTCAGTGAGCAGCGGTTTTAGGGACACACAATCGCAAATTCCCCCTCCACGCCTTCCCGGCGCTCGCAGAGCAGCCCATTATTAAGCTATTAATCACCTCTCTCAATTAATTGTTCTAAAATGACCCGGGCTTTAGCGGTTGTGTTGCAATTGAAAAGCCCACTTATTTTTGGAAAGGTGAAGTTACAGGCAGTGGTAATTTGAGGGCGCCGAGCCATTAAGCCACTGTTTGGAATCTCAATTACTCTGCGGAAGGATAATTACAAATAAAACAAACTTGTGATCCCACATCAGTGAGAACACTTCTTCCCTGCTTTATGGAATATACAAGCAGTTTTTCATCCACTGGATTTAATTTCCACATGAAAAATTGACCTTAACAGTATGAAGTATGGCTACAAGTAAAAACTGTGTTTTCATTGAAGAGAATAAATGCATTTCCTGAACGCTGGCTGTTACAGCTAATTGATTTATTGGCTCTCTATATAGTGCACTATTGTCTTTGCACTCATGGGACAGGGAAGCTCTTGAGAACAGAACTAAATTCTGCCACAGCAACCTGACAGCTGAAGAGGGCTGGGTTCTATTTTTTTAATATAATGTGCAAGTGTCTTGGAGCTGGAAAGAATCTGCCCTGGACTGGCACAAACTACCAGGACCCGTGGCTTCCTGGATGGTTCTTTGTTTTTTTTTTAATCCCATAATATTACTGGGAGCAGGTCATTTTCTTTTAATCAGATTGTTTTTACTGTGAAACGTTTATGTTCAAGCAAATGCAAAATACTAGAAAGAAAAGAGATAGGAAATTCCTTTTTTTTTTATTTTCCTTTAAGGCCAGCAGTCAGAAATTCAGTAGGAAATAAAGGCCCTGCAAAAGTATTTCTCCCTGATAATGAAAACAATTTTAAAATTCATGAAATAGCCAAATATTTGTTATTATCCCTTGCTTTTAGGTTTTATGCAAATGAGTGCCCATAAGATGAAAGCGAGTGCTTGGTAGCAGGTGGGAGCAAACTCACATAATCATACCAATAAAAAAGCCCTGAGGAAAAACAAACCAAAATGAAAAATCAATACAGGATGTTGTTCTCCAGATATACTATTAAAATATAGTATTCCACAGCTGCACTGTTGTCCTAAATAACGGATGAGCCTCTCACTGGGAGCAGAGCTGAGGCTCAGATTCTCCCCTCTCCAAGGATAAAAATCCCACTGAGCCTGGAGGATCCGTGTGGGCAAACCCAGCCTGGGGATGGTGATGGGCTTTGCAAGGAAAGGCTCCCAAATGGGCAGGAACCAAAGCTGGGATTTCCCAGTAAAAGCTCCCCCCTACCTCTGGATTTTACAGCATCAATGAAAAACACCCCAAAGTCTCCTGAGATCCCCCAACTGCTGCAGGAGTGAAAACCCAGAGCGCAAATCTGGCAGGAAATGGGATTCTATTGCATATTTCTGCAAGGATCCTCCTGTTCCAGTACCAGCTACTTGGCTAGAAATTGTATTTTTCTCTTCTTTATTTTTGTCTTAGTTTGGTTCTTATTGCTAACTGCAGGCACAAATGATACTGAGTATAAATTTCATGGATTAAGCAGGAGAATCCCTCAGGAGATGGAGGAACACCTCTTTCCCAGGTGAGCACAGGTTTCTCCCTATGCCAGGTGAGAAGCCAACCCCTCAGTTATTGGAAGGGAGGTTGAGAGCCATCACCAGCTTCTTATTAAGAGAGAAAAAAAAAAAAAGTGAACATATTTATCACCTCTCCCTGTGAGCAAATCACTACAAAACCCAAAAATGTCTCAATTTCTTAATTTTCTCAGCTTGTCCTTGGTGCAATCCTCTGCTCTGCTGCTGCTGGCTCCAGGCTGGCTTCCTCCAGCAGCAGGGGCAGAGCCACCACCCCCAGAGAGGAGAAAGGGAGGGGACTCAGAGGACATAACCAGCCTGAGGAAGTCACATTTTCTAGGCAAGAAGAGAGTTCAGCAAAAGGGATAGAAAATGGTAACTGTAATCACAACAGCAAACAGAGGGGCTCGTTCAGGAATTAAATTGGGCATTAAAAAATGGGAGGAGAGAAGGGAGAGGGCAGATTTTCAGTTGGAAGGACCTTTAACATAATATTCTTTTAGAATGTGAGCAGCTTTAAATAACTTTGTCCTGGCACAACCAGAGCATCGTGAGAGCCATTTAGCAAAACCTGCATTTCCAGCTCGCAGAGCTTTCCTTGCACAATTCCACGTTTTACACAGAGCACCACGGAACTGGAGTGACCAAAATGTGCCTGCTGAGGTCTCGGGGAGCATCCCCTCCTGCACCTCCTGTGCTGCCCCATTCCATTCCTGCCCACACCCAGAGCGTCCAGCTGCCACCTCCCCGTGGGCTCACCTGGAAGTGACCTGGAGTACTTAATAATTAATGATTAAAAATGAATGCATTTCCAGGCCATCAGCTCCTCCAGCACCACCGGTCCCATAACCAGACCCAATCTTTACACTCATTTGTTGGGATCACTGAATCCCAGACTGGTTTGGGTGGGAAGGGACGTCAAAGCCCATCCCGTGCCACCCCTGCCGTGGCAGGGACACCTCCCAGTGTCCCAGGTCACTCCAAACCCCAATGTCCAGCCTGGCCTGGGGCACTGCCAGGTCTGGGGAGTCCCCAGCTGCTCTGGGCACCCTGTGCCCGGCCTGTGCTGAACCGGGGAGAAGCAGTGGCCGGTGCAGATTCCCTGCATTCCACCTGGCTGTTCTCACCTGGCATGTGGAGCCAGTGAGGGGCTGTTGCTAAGCCAGGCCTGGCCAGGCTGGGTCTCTCTGGGCCGAGCTGGTGGCTCTGGGAACATGTCCCCGTCGGTCCCAGCGCCGGCACGGCTCAGCCGCAGTGACAAATTGCCAGGGCAGGCCGCGGGGAGAGGCAGCAAATTAGGGAATGAATAATTAAACTCGGAGAGGAAGGTGAGCGGCTCGGGAGGGAAAGGAAGGGAGAGAAAAGGCTGAGTTACAGGAGCCTGGAGCTCTTGCAGGTGTTCCAGAGGAAAGGTGTGGGGAGCGCTGAGGGGCTCCAGGGGCTGCAGCCAGCACCCGCCCCGGCCATCCACGATCCAAACTTCCAGGGAAACAGGAAAATGCCACAAACAGAGGAGCTGTTCCAGCCTCCTCCCCGATCTCCTGAGAGCCCCCATTCCCAAAGCCAGCCCCACTTCTGCTGCACAAGGCTCCCTGTCCTGCTCCAGCACCACAGCTGGGACGGCAGGGCCACCAAACCAGCTGGGTCCTGGCGCCAGCCCTGGCTGCAGCACACAGCACACGGCACAGAGGGTTTCCTCCACAAACCACCTCTTCTTTTAACTCCTAATTCTTTAAACCATCAGCATCTAATCAAACCCAAGTTCTAAAATCCTGACTCTTATCACAGCCAGTACTTATAATCCTTTTTTCCAGACTAGATGTTCCCAAATCATGTTACATCTTTCATCTTCCTTGTGATTAATTTCAAGGTCTTTACTGAGTCAAATGAGATATTTTTTAAATCTCTCTGTTTTAGCTTTTCCAGCTTTTAGTCAATTCTGGCAGTTCAGAGCAGCCATCAAAATTACACGAGCGTTTTGTGCTCAGCCACTTCAGTGACTCCCGGGTTTAGGAGAATCCCATAAAGGCAACCATCTTATTATTTTAATGCATGCAATAATTTAAGTGATAACAACTGCAAAAGTCAGGCTGTTTTGTTTTATGGATTATCAACAGCCTTATGACCTTGAAAATAGTCGAGTTGACTCACTAATTTTTACAATTTAGCAAAATAGCACATGCAGCATAATTTTATCAACTTTGATGTGGTGAAAGTGCAGAGATCTCCAAACAGATGAATCTCCTTGCCAGACTCACTGGGGAGCTTCAGGCTGGGGAGCCAAGGAGAAGGGGAATTATTTGAGGGGAAAAAAGGAAGGGGAATTATTTGAGGGGAAAAAAGGAAGGGGAATTATTTGAGGGGAAAAAGGAAGGGGAATTATTTGAGGGGAAAAGAAAGGGGAATTATTTGAGGGGAAAAAGGAAGGGGAATTATTTAAGCTGCAAACACACCAGGTTAAAAACTTCCCAGTGCCTGTTTTGTTTTGCTGCAATGCAGAGTGAAGTTCTCCAACACACAAATGACAGGAGCAGCCCCGACCCCCATTTAATTCCTGCCTGGAAAAGGTGGAAGCAGCGAAAGGTAAAGAGGAGGCACAGCCAACCTCTGGTGACCAAAGGTGCACTCGAGCTGTTATTTTGTATTCCATACTCTTCAAAGAGCAATATAAACAGAATTATTTATGCCCAGCAAAATGTTGCTTAATTACTTATGCACCACTGTTTGCTTGTATTTTAAGCTCTCTCTACCACCCACAGGCAGACGTTAAACAGCTGCTAAAAGCGAGCTTTAGTCTTGCCTGTTTGAAATTAGCATACTTGAGCTTTGAAAAAACTTTGTTGCCAATTTACATATGCATAGAGACTGATATTTAGACTCACCATATGATATGTCCCTCAAGAGCTTTTCTTATTGCCTCCATCCTCAGGTCTCAACCTAGAGACTGTAAATCTAGCAGGTGATTAATTCTATACCCTTGAGAAACTAGCAATTAGCACTTGCAACCAGTAAAAAATTGTCATTTCAAACCCCTGTTTACTATGCCCATGTATTTTCTATGAACTCACAGTTAACTCCAAACAGAAATAGATGGCAATAGATTTGCAGTCACTCCTGTCTCTTTATATAAAAATATATTATAGCTTCCAGCTAATCAACCTATTAAACACACCGGAAAAAAGAAGATTAAATAATTGGCATTCCTTCTTTTATATATAAATATATATAAAATGGGAAGATGGAGCAAGCATGAAAACATTCTACATGATGTTTTATGTTCCCAGACCTTAATCAGCTCATTTCAACATGATGACTTTGTAGGGTTTACCTGTTTTGTGTCAATTCTTATCTCTGATAGCCGAAATTACCGCACTTCCAGATGTTCTTATGCATTATTGAGGTCTTCTGCAGTAGATGCTGGAAAAGGTAAGATAAGGTTTTATTTCTTTGTAGTAGTCACAACACCCAGATCAAAGGCAGGAAAGTGCAGTGCTTAGTATTGAAAACTATGATGAACTTCACATTTATTTTCAAGTAGAAAATCTGTCATAAACCTGCTCATCAATCTTCAGTCACTGTTTCAAGTGTAATCCACTGGAGCAGGGCGCGGGAGTTTAAAGACTTGGGGGTGCTGTTCCTAAAAACTCTGCTTTAGTGCTCCCCCAGCGTGTGCTGAGCAGGGGGTGCCTGGCAGGGGCACCCAAAATCTGCCCTGAGGGAGGGAGGGGTGTGGGAGAAAGGGGCCGAGGGGCTGGCACTGCCCTGGGGCATCCTGTGCCACCCCCGAGCGTGGTGCAGAAAATCAGACATGAAAACCTGGCTGCTCTCAGCAGAAACTGGTTACCCAGCACCTGGCAGTGACAGCAAAATGGGGGCCCTTGGACAGAGGATTTCCACAGCTTTAGTTAAATCAGAATCAGGAGATTTGCTGCTGGGTTTAAATCTGCTAATAACGGGGGGAAATCTAGGCACGGATTTAAATCTGCTGCACTCGGATTTCAATCGACCAGAATCAGATTTCCCAGATTTATCAGAATGAGCAGATTTCCTCGATTTTTCCAAAATGAGTAGGTTTCCTGGATTTACCAGAACGAGCAGATTTCCTAGATTTACCAGAATCAGATTTCCCAAGTTTATCAGAATGAGTAGATTTCCTAGATTTCCCAGAACCAGACTTCCCAGATTTACCAGAATCGGTAGATGTCCTAAATTTTACCAGAATGAATAGATTTCCTAGATTTACCAGAATGAGAGGATTTCCCAGATTTCCCAGAACCAGTAGGTTGCCTAGATATACCAGAACCAGATTTCCAGATTTCCCAGAATAAGTAGATTTCCTAGATTTTCCAAAATGAGTAGATTTCCTAGATTTACCAGAATCAGATTTCCCAGATTTCCCAGAATCAGTGGATTTCCTAGATTTACCAGAACCAGTAGGTTGCCTAGATTTACCAGAACAAGAAGATTTCCCAGATTTCCCAGAACCAGTGGATTTACACCTGGATCACACTCTTTTTGCAGGGGGGAAGCGCTGCTTCTGCCCCACGCTGATTTTGGGGGGAATTCTGAATATTTTTGAAGAATCTCAAGGCAATCTGGGTGGAAAATGCCAGAAGCCATATTTTTCCAAGCATCTCTGGGAAGCAGCGAGGGTTTAATGGTAAATATAAAAGCAGTCAGCAATGCAAGGATATTTTTTCCTGTGTTGCACAGTCATTAAGGGGTCTGCTGCAAAAGCCTGCTTGACTTTCTTCCCACTAATTACATCATCAGATCATCACACTGCTAAAATCAGGCACAGAGTACTTGCACACAACTAAATCCCTGCTTCTAATTACTATTTTAGTCTCTTTTTCCTCGTGACATGTTGGTGATAGATCATTATTTTTTCAGCAATTTGTTCGCATTTATATGCAATATAATTGGATCTGATTAATTATTATGATTAATGACTGCAGAATTTCCTTGCAAAGCTATTAATACTGGGAGTATCAAATGAAAGACATGGACAAATTAAAGCCAATGGAGTCCTGTTGCTTGTACTTACAATGCCTGGGCTCAAGTAACCCTTTGCTGCTCCAGCCCTGCAATAAATACCAGGGTTTATCTGGAATTTCCCCACGGATCTCTGCATTTTCCAGTGCTATAAGTACATAACTAATGGGGGAGAGATGCAGGTGGAATTCTTAGGTGGACTGCTGTAGTTAAAATTACATATATTTGGATATATTTTAAACGAGCTCAGCAGCATAAATGCAGCTACATCCATTTAAAGTCAAGAAATTGGCAAAAAGAAAAGCCTGGGCAATATTTCTATGTATATGAAGTGGATTTATCCATTTTTCAGGTGGCGTTGCAACAAAACACCACAATAAAAGCAGTTAATTTCCATTAAATGTCATATTAGCCCATTTCTGAGGGATGTATTTACGTAGCGTGTGCTGTATTTTAAATTACAGCCCGGCTCAGAAATGGGATATTACATGTAAAAAAGCAAACAATGAGGGAGTAGCTTAGGGGGATCGACTTTCCTGCTGCCTCGGGGACCTGCCTTTAAATCTGGCTTTGAGCAAACTGAAGAAAAATCATTTCCCTCTAATGGCAGCAGCACAGAGAAAAAAATCAGATAGCAGGAGTTGCACCCAGGTGGCAAAAAGCTCGGGGAGGGAAGGGCTGGAGCAGATGAGCGGGGCTGATCCTGCCTGGATTAGGGAAAGGCTCCCAACGAGGGGACTCAGAATGTGATTTTAATCCGAAATAAAGCGCCAGCAGCGCTCATCAAACCCAGCCTGAAGGAGGGCACGGAGATTTCCAGTGCAGAGCTACTGAGGAATTCTGGAAGTGTTTCTGTGAGCCTCAGAAACGGGGGGAAAACGCCGGCCTGGAGCAGGAATGGAAAACCTGTGGGGCTCCTCACGTTTGGGGAAACAGAGAAGCTTTGCCCACAGCTCGGCCCTGGGAATTTCCCTCCAACTAAAATATGTGAAAAAGATGGGGTGTGTTGGGAAATGAGAAGCTGTGGGCTGCAGAATACTTGGAAATAAAAAATGTGTTTGGTAGAAAGGAGAGTAAAAGGATGACTCCTTAAAAAATAAATTAAAATAAAGAGGTAAATAAAAAAAAAATCATAATCTCAAACGAAAGAAATCCAGCCCAAATACAGAGAATATTTGTGCTCAGGTGAACAGAAACACCTATTCTTCCAAGAGAAAATCAGCCAAATTCTCAAGTTCAACCTATCCAGAAATTCCAAATTATTTCTGTCTAAACTGAAAGCCACATTGTCCTAAAAGCCACACTTTCCCTGGCAGATATTTTGTAGTTTCCCCCTGATTTTTGAATTCTGCAGCCAATCCTGAGTGGGCTCCTTCTGTTGGATTTTTAGGGCCATCCAGTATAAACACACAACTGGGACTGGGCTGTTCTGGCTCGGGTCTGGGACAATTCCTGCAGGGGCTGCAATTCCCAGGAATCCAAACCATTCCTCACAGGCAAAGCTGTGTCCTGTTTGTGCTGTCACGAGACAGGGCAGGACAATCTCGTGTGACAGGGAGAAGGAAAAGCTAAAAGGAAATAGGAATGGGATATTTCCCAGCACTGCTGGAGCCCCTCTGGAGCCAGGCTGGCAGAGCTGGGAATGTTCCCCTGGAGAAGGGAAGGATCCAGGGAGAGCTCAGAGCAATTCCAGGGGGCTCCAGGAGAGCTGGAGAGGGACTGGGGACAAGGATGGAGGGACAGGACAAGGGAGGATGGCTTTAAGCTGGAGGAGGGCAGGTTTGGATGGGATTTGGGGCAGGAATTCCTGGGAGGGTGGGATGCCCCTGGATCCCTGGCAGTGCCCAAGGCCAGGCTGGGAATTGCAGCAGCCTGGGACAGTGGGAGGTGTCCCTGCCATGGCAGGGGTGGAATAACTGGATTTAAGGTCCCTTCCCAGCCAGACCTGCCCTGGTCTCTGCTCTCAGCACGCCCTGACCCTGGTCTAACCCCTCCTGCTGATCACCTCACGGCCAAAGCACCTCCTCACATTTACGATCTATTTTCCAATGCTGGGTTCTTAACCCGACCTGGTCCCTGGGAGGCTGAGGGACAGACCCCATCCCTGCCCCAGCAGGGCCCCCCAGGCCTGGTGTGCAGAGTTTCTGCACCTCCCCTGGCCCCCCAGCTCCAGCCCCACGGCCGCAGAGGGGATTTGCTGAACCCCCCCCTCTAATCCGAGATGAAAAACAACGGCCTGGGAGCCTCCAAAATGCCTCCATGCAAATTGAGGGCGAGATTATTTCACTCTTCTGTTTTCATTTTTCTTGGGGGGGCTTTAATCATTTTTTTTTTTTAATAAAGCCGGTGGAGATGAGCGAAATATCAGTCCAGGAGGCGCCGGGGAAACAACATTTAGAGCACAGTAATAGAACAGGCAAATGTGAGCGTCACAAGCCTTTAGCATCTCCTGCTCTGTATTAGCCCAACACGGCTCCATCAATCTCCCCTCGCTGTGCTCACCTGCCTGCCACCTCTCCCACCTCCAGCAGCACAGCTGCAGCCACACAGAGCCTGGGAAATCAAAGGGGTTTTCGTGCACATGGTCTGGGAAATGCAAGTCAGCTGTTGGGGTTTTGTTTCTACTGAAACTTCCTGGAAGTTTCAGTTCTGTGCTTTGTTGTTGTTGTTGTTGTCATCGTTGCTTAATTTAAAATTTTGCATTCAATTTGGCATTAAATTCTAATGGCATCAGTTCTAATTGTGGCTTTCCAGTACCTGAAGGGGATGACAGGAAAGATGGAGAGAGAAAATTTGCAGGGTCTGGAGGGACAGGAAAAGGAGAATGGCTTCACATTGAAACAGGGTGGGATCAGATGGGATATTGGGAAGGAATTCCTCCCTGGCAGGGCCCCAGGCCAGGTTGGATGGGGCTTGGAGCAGCCTGGGACAGTGGGAGATGTCCCTGCCATGGCAGGGGTGGCACTGAATGGGGTTTAAGGTCCCCTCCAACCCAAACCATTCTGGGATTCTGGGATTTTATGATTCTGAGTCTATACATAACAGATTTACCTCCTAAGTGTGAGCCTATATTTTTGAATAATTCCAGTTTAATACAGAATTTGTTAATAATTTAATTAATAAAATAAAAAATAATTATTAAATTAAAAGAACCTCTCTATATATTTTCTCGATGTATTTCAAAGCCAAATATGCCTGGAAGGACTGGTGTAGACACATAAACCCCTACCTTGAAACTCCTACTGACCAAATGCTTAATTTGAGAAACATAGATTTATGCTTTTCGGTTTTTTAGAAGATAAGAGGTTGAGAGCATGGCAAGAAGGAAAACTCACCACTAAAGAGATGTTCTGGAGTGCTGAGAGAACCCTGAAGCAGGCATGCAATGTTCCCAAAACCCTGGCACAACCAGGCAGATGTGATCTGAGGGGAGGTGGCCAGAGCATGGTTTGGGCTGGAACTGGTGACTCCTGAGGGCAGAGCTCCCCAAGGGGCTCCATTTATTCCCAAATCAGGGAGGGATGGAGAACACCCCGAGAGCATGGGGGGAAAACACCCCAGCCAGGGCACGTGGGCACGTCCCTGTCACAGTGCTGAGCACGTTCCCAGAGCTGAGCATATTCCCAGAGCTGAGCACATTCCTAGGGCTGACCCTGTTCCAGAGCTGACCACATTCCTGTGCTGACCNGCTGACCCTGTTCCAGAGCTGACCCTGTTCCAGAGCTGAGCACATTCCTGTGCTGACCACGTTCCCTGTGCTGACCACTTCCAGTATTGACCATGTTCCCAGTGCTGACCATGTTCCCTGTGACCACGTTCCCAGTACTGACCACTTCCAGAGCTGACCACGTTCCCTGTGCTGACCATGTTCCCAGTGCTGACCACTTCCAGAGCTGACCACGTTCCCTGTGCTGCCCACGCTCCCTGTGCTGCCTGCAGCTCAGGCACTCAGCAGGAATGAGGCCAGGGAGTTTTTTTGGGGCACGTTTGACCCACCCCAAGCAGCTTTGGCTGGGAACAGCCCCCAGTGCTCCCAGCCCAGCCCCAGCAGGGCCAGCAGCTCTGAGGGACACAGACACCCCCAGAGCCCTGGCTGTGGCTGAGCTGGCCCTGCAGTGGGCACTGGGGGCTGGATGGGCTCCAGCAGAGCCCTGCAGGGACACAGACACCCCCAGAGCCCTGGCTGTGGCTGAGCTGGCCCTGCAGTGGGCACTGGGGGCTGGATGGGCTCCAGCAGAGCCCTGCAGGGACACAGACACCCCCAGAGCCCTGGCTGTGGCTGAGCTGGCCCTGCAGTGGGCACTGGGGGCTGGATGGGCTCCAGCAGAGCCTGGCAGTGCCAGCACAGGGAGCAGGGCTGGAGCTCAGGGGCACTTAGGATCCATCTGAGCTCCATCTGAGCTCCATCTGAGCACCGCCACTGAGCTCCTGGTGTGCATTCCCAGCGAGGGGGGCAGCGCCTGCCCAGGGATCCTGCCCTGCAGAGCACAGCCTGGGTGTGTTTTTCAGCATTTGATGTGCTGCACGGCTCCAGGAGGTTGTGCTCTGTCTCAGCCGTGGTGCTGGGGCAGACTGGAACTGCTCTGTGAGACACAGCGCTGTCTTTGTGCTCTCCTCTGCCATGAGAGCCGAGCAGGAAATCAATACATTTTATCCATGGAATGTACATAAGTCTTCTTAAGTCGTGATCCATTTTAAGTAACGTGTGGAGGGGCATTAGGCAATTAGAGCTGGCTGAGGAACTGAGCATATTTATACATTTTAACGCCTGTCTTTTTATCTTGAGCTTGGATGAAGAAGTAAGACCTAAAAATCAAACACTGGATGAGTTTAGATGATCGGGTATTTAATTTAAGATCTCCATCTTAGCATTAGAAAACCTTCCAAATGAAGTGTCTGTGTTTTAAAAATTGGCCCTAGCCAGTGGCTGCTAAGTCTGATGTGTAATCTCTGCTTGGCTCTGCACAGAAAGCACTTATTGAAATTCAAGTACATGCTCAGGGCTCGTTAATGGCTATTTTTGCCTCATTAATACAACAAACATCGCTGATATGAAAGGTGCTGTTCTCTTACACTAATACAACTGCAAGAGGTCAGAAATAACTTCTCATGCTCTCTGGTTCTCTATCCAATATGTCAGTGACAGGGAAGTGGAGAGCGAGTAGGAATAGGAAAGTGGATTTATCAACAAATGTTGCATTAGTGAGACCACCAATGGCCCAGCCTGGCCTCCTTTGGTGTCCACATTCCAAAAGAAGAGGCTGAAAATTTCAAGAAGGTCCTGAGAAGCCCCTCGGGAGTGACTGGAGTGGACGGAGCTGCAGAGGGATAGACATGAGTTTAACCTGCTCTGTTTATTCAAAAGAAGGTGAAGAATTGGCTTGGTCATAATTTAAAATCCCAGACTGGTTTGGGTCGGGGGGACCTTGGAGCCCATCCAGTGCCACCCCTGCCATGGCAGGGACACTTCCACTGTCCCAGGCTGGCCTGGGGCACTGCCAGGGCTCTCACAATTTCCAAGAGGGAGCAGAAGCTTTGCTGGTGGAACTCTGCTGCAACCCATGAGGGGAGCATGAAATGAAGTGAGGCAGATCTGGCTGAGCTTCACGTTTCTGTTTGACTGGTTCTTTTTATCATGATCCCATCACAAACTCGAGAGATCTCCATCAGCTGCACCACAGCTCAGAAGCCCTGGCTGTGCTTTGCCTGGAACAAATAAATTCACATCCATCCAGGGCCCTCCTTTGTGTTCCTTAAAGCACCAAACAACGACTGCACCGAGAGTCACAAAGTCAGGAATGTAATAACAACCCACATTCCATATGAGAACACTTCTCTCCCTCTAAATTCCTTCTCAAACCCCTTTGGTTTTCCCTGCATTGACGTTAACCTGTTCTTCTCTCAAAGGCGACCCATTTTCCCAGAAGTTCCAGCAGAACAGCCATTTATAAAGGCTCAGGAACACAGTAATTCCACAGGTTTGGGATGGCAGCACCCCAGGCTGTCACAGGACCCCCAACTCCCGACCTCAGTGCTGCTTAGACCCAGCTTTACAAAGACAAACAAATTGGAACCAGCTCCGAGGGTGACCGAGGGAACATCAATGCATTGCTTTCAAATTTCCCTGTAAATAAAAATACATGTGAAGGAGAGGAGCTGGGAGGCCCTGGTGTATCCCCTGAGCATGGTTCAGAGCCCCCAACATCCTGCTCTGCTTTTATAAATTAGAAATCTTGTCATCTGATCATAGAGACCAAGGAAATTGTGGCAAACTTTATCTGCCAAGTGAACCTTAATAACCTCAACTTTAACTTCAAGAAAATTACACTTGGAAACATTTCATAGTCTTGCAGGTTGCAGGAGACATAAAATTCTTTCTTTTCTCCCACCTCTCCAGGAGTTATTAACCCTCCCCACAGAGCCTCAGAGACCTCCAGCAAATTGTCCCTTCCCACAAATCACACGGAATAGCGGTGCCAGGGGCTCCGCTGGCTCTGGCAGCACATTTGCAGTAAAAGCTACACCCAGACTCAGATTAAAACCTTCACAGTTCCTTGAAAGAAGGCAAAGGAAAAAAAAAAAAATCCCAGCCTTTGAAATAAAACCGTGGCGTGGCTGCGGTGGCTCCTGCGGGAGCTGCCACGCGCGGCTCTTCCCAACCAGCGGCCCGGGGTGTTGAATGCCATCTGTCCCTGAAAACCCCGCTCCTCTGGGGCAGCAGCGGGCCAGGTTCCCTCCTGGGGGAGCCCTGCCCTGTGGGGATGTGCTGAGGATGCTGCAGCTGGCCCTGGGACCAGGAGGGTTTTCTGCTCCAGCCCCGCTGCCTTTCACCATGAGCCCGGAAAATGGCACGGCTGGGAGCTGCCAGAGAGGCAGCGACGGGGAAAAGGCAATTCCAGGGCTCAGCCTTGCTAGAGGAGCTTCAAGCGACCCACAGCGTTTGGGGAAGTAAGGGAAAAAAGAGAATCTC
>VXBQ01008999.1:48831-63146 GCA_013400175.1 Phainopepla nitens | reverse complement strand
TACTAAAAAAAAAAAAAAAAAAAGAGAAAAAAGAAAATTTCATTTAAATAATGCTGAGGTTGTGACACAAGCTGACAAAAGCAGGGAAATGCAGAGTCACATCTGACACTGCCCTTAATTCACACAACTTCGGGCAAGGTCAGGAGGGCAAAAGTGTGACTCCAGTCTGGATATCAAGTTTGGAGACTTTGATTTCTTTAATTCTGAATTTACCTCTTACTACATTTTAAAGATTATTTTAATCCCCTTATTTAAGATAAAATGGTGGCCTATGAGAGCTGGAGAGGGACTGGGGACAAGGCTTGGAGGGACAGGACACAGGGAATGGATCCCACTGCCAGAGGGCAGGGATGGGTGGGAGATTGGGAATTGGGAATTCCTGGCTGGAATGGAATTCCCAGAGCAGCTGTGGCTGCCCCTGGATCCCTGGCAGTGTCCAAAGCCAGGCTGGACACTGGGGCTGGGAGCAGCCTGGGACAGTGGCACACAGGGCAGAGCATGGAGGAGCCCCCAAAACCCAGGTTTGGATGGAAACCCCTCAGATTTGGATGGAAACCCCTCAGGATTGGATGGGAACCCCTCAGGTTTGGATGGAAACCTCTCAGATTTGGATGGAAACCCCTCAGGTTTGGATGGAAATCTCTCAGGTTTGGATGGGAACACTCAGGTTTGGATGGAAATCTCTCAGGATTGGATGGAAATCCCTCAGGTTTGGATGGAAATCTCTCAGGTTTGGATGGAAATCCCTCAGGTTTGGATGGGAACACTCAGGTTTGGATGGGAACACTCAGGTTTGGGTGGAAATTCCTCAGGTTTGGATGGAAACCCCTCAGGTTTGGATGGAAATCTCTCAGGTTTGGATGGAAACCCCTCAGGTTTGGATGGAAACCTCTCAGGTGTCCTCAGACTGGCACAGGCCACCTGCACGTGGCAGCTGCTCAGCACGCCCCGCTGCAGTGACAGATCAATGCATTGGTGATCACCTCTGCAGGTCACTTCCTAATGCAACAATCAATCAAATTTCCTTCCATTCCTTCAAAATTAAGCAGAAAGAAAAAGAGATTTTAGTTTTCTTTTCTTAGCTTATTTTTAACAGAGGCACTACAGAATTATGATGGTGTCCTTTTGGTAAACCAAAATGTCAGACACATATTATTCTTTTAAACATCTCCTGGCCTTTCTCTGAAAGGTTAAGGTGGTTTAAATAAATTTAGTCAAAGTAAATGACAGCTGAGGAAGAGTATTAGAAAACTATACTTATCAACAACCTCTTTTCCTTAAATTTAAACAAGTCATTTACCAAACTGCAGTTTAAGGAGATCATGACAATATATGCTGTTCCACGGGAGGATGAAAACAACTTTAAGTGGTAAAGAAATGTTGGGTGGGAGAAATTACACACAAGTTAGTGAATGTTAATGCATGGTCTGAAAGTTGCAAACCATGGTTTTTAAAATGATGGGGCAGCAGCCGGGGCTTTCACCTGAGACCTTCAGTGGGAGTTGTGCTTTTCCAGCTTTTACATCACATTGGTGACAGGAGATGGAGCAGGCAGGAGAAGTGTGGATCCAGAAAGTCCCACAGAGTGCCTTGGTGTTGGACAGAGGTTGTGGTTTGCCACGGGAGTGGTGCTTAGAGCAGTGGATTTTCTAGATATTATCAAATGCAACTTTAAAAGCAATTCTAACACGTGTGCAAAAATAGTCCAAGTGGGAAAGAAACCAACCCAAAGCTACCAGCCAAATCAGTGGCTCTGCAAGATAACTCAGCAAGAGATCGTTTACTAATTAACATAGATAATTGGGATCTTGAACTCATCACCCAAATAAAATGGTGATTAAAATACAGCGAATCTCAGAATTCCAGAGCAGTTTGGGTTGGGAGAGCCCATCCTATTCCACCCTGCCACGGGCAGGGACACTCCCACCATGCCAGGGTGCTCAAGCCCTGTCCAGCCTGGCCTGGGACACTGCCAGGGATGTAAATAACACCCTGAGACCGTTTTTCACACGTCAATATTGCATTTTCCCCTCTCCCATCTGCTGAGGAAGCAGCACCTGTGAGCAGACACCCCTGAGATGCCGGGGCAAGGCCCGTTCCTGCCGCTGCTGCTGCTCCCTGCTGCACCTTGGCCACCTCCTTCCTCACCCCCAGAGCCACCACGGGGCACCCCACTCCAGCAGGTTCCCACTTTCCTGCAGCAAACCCCAATGCCAACCCCAGTGCACGGCCCTGAACCCACTGCCCCACACAGAAAGGAGAAATGGGGCCATTTATAGGGCCCCAGTTCCAGCACATCCTCAGGACAGGCTGCACCTCTGGCAGAGCCCAGGAGGAACAGGAGCTGCTTTACACCACCCTTTTTCTGGGCTGTTTACTCCCCACATAGCAGGATCAAGAGAAAAAACCCTTGTGAAGACAAAAATATACATTTTAGTATTTATGTTCGCTGATCTATGCCCAAGCAAAGACCTCCCGCCCAAAGACCTACCTCATTATTATTTTCACTTACTTTATTACTATTTTAATTACCACAAAATCACAACCCCCTGCTTAAGCATTTCCCTTCAAACTTATCAGAAAAGCAACAAAATCCAACTTTCTGCAGTCACACCAAAGCCCATCTCCGACGGAATCGTCGCTCTTACGACTGCGTGGCGGAAATTTGATTTTTACTTGTTCTCAGGAAAGGCGGAATTACTCGTCCAGCGGCCCAGCACGAAGGTCTTTACAGATTTGTGCCGAGTTTCCATAGAAATGCATTGATTAGAGCCTAATTCCTGTTAATGTTGTGTCCCTGCAGCACGCTCTGCTTGCTTACACCAGCGAGCACCTTCCCTCGCAGCCGCCCTCCGCTTTTGTTCGGCTCAGTAGGTTTCCTAACTGCTGGATTTTATTGAGTTAAATCAAGCTGTCACTTCATCTGCCTGAAGGATGACTCAAATACAACACATAATAATAAAAGAAAAGTAGGATAAAATAATCTTGTCAAGCCAGAAAAACTGATTGCTTGAAGTTGTAGCCTTCAATCAATACACTAATTCCACAATTTATACCTCTTTCAATTGGAGAGGAAAGAAACCCTGATATGGTATTTCTTGGCTCACTGACCAACTTTGACCTTCTATCTATGTGAATGTGGGATTAGCAAGTGCTGCTGCTTAGTGAAATCACCTATGAAAACAGGGAAGCAAATCAGTGCCATTTGAGGCTCAAACTAACTTTATTAATTCCAGCAGGGCCAGGGGTGTTTATTGCTCAGGAGCTCTCGGCAGAGGCCATGGGGCTGCTGGGTTGGGGTTTGCTGGCTCGGGAGGAGGGGGAGCAAAGCTCTGGCACCAGAGCCACCAGCGAGGGGTCCCCCTAAAGCCAGCCACGCTGTCACCTGTCCCAGGGAAATCCCAGGAAAACCAGGCTGTGGCTGCCTGCGCTGCTCACAGCTCCCTGCCTGGAGCCAGGTGGACAAAGACACTTTTTCCAGGCAGCTTAGAAACCAATTTCTCGAGGAATAATCACCCACTTTGTAATTTGCTATTTTTTTCAGTGGCCAGTCGTCACAAACTCCTCTCTTCTTTTGTAAATTGTCCTTAATCTGCATAGCTCTATAAAAGGACAATCAAACTGTTGGTTAAAAAATTCGGGATGCTCTTTGGCTCTCCGGTCCCTGCTTTGCTTTCAGGATTCCTCCCCTACAGGCACAGTCCAGGAAACAAAAATTCTTTGTTTCGTGCAGCTTTCATACTTCAGCCTGCCACCTGCTTGGCTCAGGTTGTGGCAGGGCATCAAACAGGGCTGGAAGCAGGAGCCTCCCTGCCCTGTGCCTCCAAAAGGAAAAGGCAAACCCGCGCAGGCTGTCACATCAGCTGTGGTGGGGAAGTGCCAGTCCACACTGCTAGAAATAATAAAGGTAATTAAAGCAGTGGAACAGGGTACAGCTTTCCTCTGCTTGGGAATAGGTGGTGTTTAATAAACACCACATTGTCCCACTTTCCAGGGATATTCCCCCTTTCCAGGGGTATTCCTCGTGCCTGTTTTCAGTGGTTTCAGCAATACCTGCCAGCCTGAGAAATAACAGCTGAAATAAAGGCGTGCCCAGGCTTGGAATGAACTCTGCACACAGCCTGGAACAACCCAGATCTCAAATCTGCATCACAAGTGGCAACTGGGGCAATGAACGCCGAAGCTCCCACATTCCAGGGGCTGCTTCCACCCCTTTTGTCCCTCCTTTGTCCCTCTGGTGGGGTCAGAAGCAGGGCAGTGCTGATCCCAGAGACTCGAGGAAGATGTTCTCACACAGTGAGGGTGTGAGGCCCTGGCACAGGTGCCCAGAGCAGCTGGGGCTGCCCCTGGATCCCTGGCAGTGCCCCAGGCCAGGCTGGAGCAGCCTGGGTCGATAGAAGTGTCCCTGCCCTGGCAGGGGTGGCACTGGATGGGCTCTGAGGTCCCTTCCAAACCAAACCATTCCAGAATTTCCAGACTCCAAGCCCCGCTGAGCAGCTGGAAGCTGAATCCCCTGGGTGAAAGCAGCCAGCAGCAGCACTTTAACCCCTGCAGCATCCTGGCTGCTCCTGGATCTCTGCAGCCCCTGGGCAAGGAGCACGGTTCAGCTTTCGAGCTCCTTTCAGCAAGACACAACTTTGATTAACCTTTCCTTTACTCACAGTTTACTTTGCTTAGAGTAGCACACACTGCTGGAGAGGTTTCCTTTATATTTTTTTTCCAGGGAGTGGATGATATTTCCCCAGGCACCAGCCCAAGCAACAGAAACTCCTCCGTGGAGTATCGAGCGAGCCCCAGAACCCAGAACCCAGTCCAGCCTCACCCCATCCCAGGCAGCAGCTGGCACCAGGCCCTGCCCTGCTCCAGGTTAACTCTGGGCTGTTCCTCAGCTCCCTCAGCACCCTGGCACGCTCCCTCTGATGGGAGCAGAGTTAATGATGCAGCGTTAATAGAGAGAAATCGAGCCCACAGGTGTCAGGGGGTGACCTCACCCTCCCTCGCCCTCAGAACGTCCTGACTCAGAAACGCTGAATTATTCAAACCTGCCTCTGCTTTAACGCTGGGCATTTACAGGCAGCAGTAAGAGGAAACACCAAGGGAAAATGAAGGAAAACACAAAAAGAGGGAAAGTTTACTGGGTATCAAAATTGTCCCTTATTGATTGTAAGCGATAAATAGAAAACAAACATTAAAAAACGCTCCAGGTGAGATCTTAGTTCTCCCCAGACACTTTTCACTCCCTAATTTGGATCCACTTTATCAGAGGCATAAATACCTGCAGGAAGGAAGGGTCTGCACCAAAATACTCCCTGCTTTGCCCTCTGCTTCCTCTTCAAGGGAAGCGGAATAAAAGAAGACATTTGCAGGAGAGGAGGCACAGCCCCCGAGCCCGCTGATCACATTGTCCCTGGATTTCTGCTGCGATGAGGGATGGAGATGCATCTCATGCTGATCCTTTGAAGCTCATGGAGATGAAGGTTAAGAGGCATTTGAAGTTGTTAGTTTGTTTGTGGCCGGGGAGGGAGGTGCTCGCTGCCCTCGATCCTGCAGGCTGAGGGATGTCACCGGGACTCACCTCCTGACATTCAGTCCCATGGCAAGGACAGAGATTAGAGCCAGGGTCAGCCCGTGCCAGTCCAATTTCACTCAAAGTTTTATTGCCCACACCATTGTTCATCTGATTGTTCCCAAACACTTCCTTTTAACAGAAATGCCGAGGTTTAGCCTTCTTTTCAGCCATCGATTACACTGCTGTCAGCTGAGCAAATACCGGGCTGGAAATTGCAGTGTACTTGAGAAAGTAGGGGAAGGATCTATCAGAAATGAACAAAAATTGCTCATGGAATAAGCAAATAAGGGAGATGGGCTCTGGGGCTGAATAAACAGCTCGTGTGGTGTGTGCACAAAGCAGAGGTGCTGCCCAGCCCAGCTGCCGTGGGAGCCCAGGGTCTGGGATGGGCTAGTAAGGAGAAACAAGCATCTGGACACCCAAGGATTCCCTGGAATCTTTTTATCTGAATACCCAGCTTCTGCTGGTCACAACTAAAAAGCAAATGCTGTTATTTTAATGTATGTTAATGATCTAAACCACAGGAGTCCGGCTGTTTCGAAAGACTGCCCGGCCATGGCTCAGCTGTGGCACCTCCATCGTCCCCATCATCCCTGAAACACTGAGGTGTCAGCTCCAAACCGGCTTCTGGCTCCCCAGTACAGCCCAGGAACTCCTCAAACACCTTCACAGCTCTTGGGAAACAAAAACACAGTGAGCAGCAGCAAGCACACAGAAATAGGAGTGATGAGTAAACGACAAAAGCCATAAATGGATACAAAATCCTTCTGTTCCAGGCCTGTACTCCAATAATTTCACAATGAAGCCTCAAGCACCATCCCAAGCCAGGCCTCTGAAGCCTGGTAACAAAACTTCTGTCTGCTGTACTCTCCCTTCAGCAGGGGCAGTGACAGGGCTGCTGCCTGGGGCTGCACAAACCCTACAGCAGAAAGCAGGGACCCTCCAAAAGCCAGCACCCTGAGCCCAGGGATGGGCAGGGAGCAGCCAGGGGAGGGGGCTGAGCCCTGGAGCTGTGGCACAGGAGCTGTGTCCCCTGTAGGAATTGTCCTGGAGCAGTGGCACAGGAGCTGTGTCCCTGTAGGAATTGTCCTGTAGGAATTGTCCTGTAGGAATTGTCCTGGAGCAGTGGCACAGGAGCTGTGTCCCCTATAGGAATTGTCCTGTAGGAATTGGCCTGGAGCAGTGGCACAGGAGCTGAAGGAGGGGTTGGAGGGACAGAGTGCAGTCACTCTCTGGACTCTGCAGGAGTGCCAGGGGCAGCACAGGGAGCAGCAGGGTGCTGCCAGGGGCTGCTGGTGAGGGAGCTGCAGCCCAGNCTGTGGCCCAGGAGCTGTGTGCCCTGTAGGAATTGTCCTGGAGCAGTGGCACAGGAGCTGTGTCCCCTGTAGGAATTGTCCTGGAGCAGTGGCACAGGAGCTGTGTCCCCTGTAGGAATTGGCCTGGAGCTGTGGCACAGGAGCTGTGTCTCCTGTGGGAATTGTCCTGTAGGAACTGTCCTGGAGCAGTGGCACAGGAGCTGAAGGAGGGGTTGGAGGGACAGAGTGCAGTCACTCTCTGGACTCTGCAGGAGTGCCAGGGGCAGCACAGGGAGCAGCAGGGTGCTGCCAGGGGCTGCTGGTGAGGGAGCTGCAGCCCAGCCCTGCCCGTGGGAGGGGGACACGGGACCCTCCTCACACGGGACCCACCAGGGACACACCTGCATGGGCCCCAGGAGCCCCAGACCAGGGCAGGAGCCCTCTCGGTGACTGTCAGTGCCAGCCACACCTGGCTTGGACCCCAAACCCTTGGCCAGCGAGCCCAGCACAGCCCCAGGGGCACTGCAGCTGCCCTGACTCATCCCAGGGCAGGAGGGAGCCAGGGCTCCGTGCCCACGCTGCCCTTGGCAGTGCCACTGGCACTCACTGGCCCCTCCTCACCTCCCAGCCTGGCTCCCCTGAGCTCCAGCTGATGGTTTCCTCCTCTCACTTAAATGCTGCTCTCTCTTTTGGTGCTGCCACTTGGAATTGAAAGAGACAGCGAGAGAGTGACAGGGACTATATACAGCAGGGCAAATATTTGTTGTATAAGATAAACACACAATTATCTAAAATGTAATCTTAATATGACTTATTAAAATAGATTACATTTTAATGTGCGCTGCAATTTGCACATTATCCAGCTCACTCTGGGTATGCAGCTTCCCCTGTGCCTCTCCCCTGACAAGCTGCACCGCTGGAGATACAGGGGAGGCGAAAACCCCGCCGCTATCTCCTCTAAATGGCTCCATTTGGTGTTGATAGTCAGATACAGCCCTCACCTTTATCCCAGCTTGTTTCTGACCCACTGAGTTGGTGTTAATCACCCCTGTGGGCACCAATAATTTCCCCATATGTGGAATTTGATAAGTTAGAGCACCCACTTCATTTCAAGAAGATTCCAGCTGGCTATCCAGTTATCGCTATGGACAGCTTCAAGCACTTCCATGCTGCTCCTTGTATTCTGAGCTTTATCAAGTGCTTTGCACTTTTTGTCTTTTATCTCTTAATTGAGACCTGACTGCAAGAAATGCCTATCTCTTAAAGTGTGATGCATTAAGTATTAACTTGAACTGCTTTGGCTACTTGAGGTACAGAAAAACCTTAAGAAGCTGGAAAAAGGGTGAAAAAAAATCTCCCCAAATCTCTATTTAGAAAAACTGTGTAAATGCTACAGTGTAATAAAAAAAAAATAAATCTTTTTCTTCCTTCACTGCCTCTTCCCATAAGTAAAAGGAAAAAACAGAAAAGGAAAGTGTGTATTATGGACAGAAATCAACTCCATCTACTTGTTTGCTTAACTGGAAATGCATTAAAATGCAAAGGGCCTGGGAAAGGAAAGCATTAGGAAATAAATGTGTATGAATAAGAAATTATTTCACAATTAAAGGTGGTAAAGAATTCTTTTCTCACCGAAAGATCTGTTCAGTCCATTCAGTTGTCAACAGCAGCAGCTGAATCTCCTCATGGAGGAACCAGGCGGGCGTGTGATTGCCACAGACACCCTTTGATGGGGAATATCTGTATTTTTTTGAAGCATCCCTCCCAGAACAGCTCTGAGTGAAGAGTGTGGAGTCTGGCAGAGCCAAGACAGCGTGGAAGATGCAGGTTCTCTCTTGCTGCTCCAGTCTGCTCTTACTCCTTCCTCACAGACGTGCTTTGCATTCAGCAGCAGCCCCAAGAGCAGAAGTGTTCCACTCCCTGTCGGTGTCTGAAACCCAAAACCTGATTTGGCCTTGTGTTTTTCATCATTTTCCTGGGAAACAATCTCCCTGAAAAGCTGCTCTCAGAGTGCCTGGAGAACCTCTCCTCATGTCCCTGGCAGGAGGGGGCAGCCAGGTGAGGGTCAGTCTCTTCTCCCAAGGAACGAGGGGCAGGATGAGAGGAAATGGCCTCAAGCTGTGCTGAGGGAGGCCCCAGCTGGACACCAGGGAAGATTCCATCCCTGGAGGAGTGGTCAAGCACTGGCACAGCTGCCCAGGGCACTGCTGGGGTCACCAGCCCTGGGAATGGTGGGAAAACCAGTGGGCATGGTGTTTCCCCACGTGGTTTGGTGGCCCCAGAGGATTTAGCTGGAGGTTGGGCTTGATGAGCCTGGAGCTCTCTTGCAGCCTCAAGGATTCTGTGATTCTCCAAACTGAACATCTAAGCTCAGAATGCGTTTAGAGACATTGTCACAAATCTCCTGGTGTGGCAATTTTATCCTCTGTAGAATGGGGTAAAATCATTCAATGGTTAAACTGGAATTTTAAAAAACTCAAGCTTAAAACATTTTGGCCAGCACTGGCCCCAAACTGTGGTGCTCTGGGAAAAAAACCTGGATCCACATATTCCTCATGAATGATCACTTCCTTTTTAAAGCAAAACTAAAATGAGGCATTAACTGCTTTTTTAGCCCAAACCAAATTTCTCCGGAGGAGCAGGCAATACCTTTGTGCCAATGAATTTGCAGCCTGGAAAAGCAGAGGAAAAGCAGGACTTGCCCTTCCCAGGAGCCCTCTGGCTCCTGGAGCCCTGCCCTCCCCACTGCAGGTGGTGGGACAATCCACAACCTTCTCCTGCTCTGCATGTGGAGTAGTGCTATTTCTCTGAGCATTAACAGAAATGATAATTAATCAGCTTTTCAAAGGCTCTTTGCCCATTCAGAGAGCTCGGGTGAGCCCAGGTCTCACCACAACCCAAACGTGTCCCCATTCCTGCAGTGCAGCTGTGTCCTGCGACTGATTTATAAAGATACCAGCTTGCTGCCCCCCAAAAAAGCCCCAAGCAAGGCAAACAAGACCAGGAATATGTGGGGCAAATTAGGAGAAGGAAATATTGATAAGCCAAAAGGCATTTTTCCTTTCAAAGACAAAGGCAGCAGCAATAATCCCATAGTGAGGGAGAGTATTCTCACTTTCCTGTCTGGGGCATGTTACTGACATCAGAAAAGGAAAGCAAAAGCCCTGAAAATGAAGGTAAAATTACACATAACAGCACTTCAAAAGGGTTACATGAAGGTACCTGTGGTTCCTGAGGGGCAGAAGGGCCTCTCACAGACTGGGAAATAAAGACAAGAGGATATTTTGGCTGGTCAGGAGTAAAAGCAGAACAGAACCAAAGCATCAAAGAGGTACAGGGTAGAAAAGGAATATAAAGGGAATTTTTTTTACATGCCTAACTCAATAACTGAAATCAAATTCCCTATGCAACAGAAATAGAAAGCATCAGAAAAGATAGAATTCACCTGCAGGAAGTCAAACCCTTTGCCATGGCATCAGATATTTAACAGCATCCCCAGATATCAGAAGGCTTTTACTAACTACAAATTCCCATTTGTATCAGAGGTCTACAGCAAAAAAAAAAACTGTGAAGAACCTGTGATCTGTTATGCTTTTCTTGCCAGTTCACAATACTTTTGGGTGAGTTTTGGGAAGACTGTAAACTCGATAAAAGAAGTGAGTTGGCTGCCACACGCTTGTACAAATCCCCTCAGTGAATCACTGGCACACACTTGTACAAATCCTTGCAGGAATCACTGGCACACACTTGTACAAATCCCCTCAGTGAGAGAATCACTGGCACACATTTGTACAAATCCCCTCAGTGAGTGAATCACTGGCACACACATTTGTACAAATCCCCTCAGTGAATCACTGGCACACACTTGTACAAATCCCCTCAGTGAGTGAATCACTGGCACACACATTTGTACAAATCCCCTCAGTGAATCACTGGCACACACTTGTACAAATCCCCTCAGTGAGTGAATCACTGGCACACACATTTGTACAAATCCCCTCAGTGAATCACTGGCACACACTTGTACAAATCCCCTCAGTGAGTGAATCACTGGCACACACATTTGTACAAATCCCCTCAGTGAATCACTGGCACACACTTGTACAAATCCCCTCAGTGAGTGAATCACTGGCACACACATTTGTACAAATCCCCTCAGTGAATCACTGGCACACACTTGTACAAATCCCCTCAGTGAGTGAATCACTGGCACACACATTTGTACAAATCCCCTCAGTGAATCACTGGCACACACTTGTACAAATCCCCTCAGTGAGTGAATCACTGGCACACACATTTGTACAAATCCCCTCAGTGAATCACTGGCACACACTTGTACAAATCCCCTCAGTGAGTGAATCACTGGCACACACATTTGTACAAATCCCCTCAGTGAATCACTGGCACACACTTGTACAAATCCCCTCAGTGAGTGAATCACTGGCACACACATTTGTACAAATCCCCTCAGTGAATCACTGGCACACACTTGTACAAATCCCCTCAGTGAGTGAATCACTGGCACACACATTTGTACAAATCCCCTCAGTGAATCACTGGCACACACTTGTACAAATCCCCTCAGTGAGTGAATCACTGGCACACACATTTGTACAAATCCCCTCAGTGAATCACTGGCACACACTTGTACAAATCCCCTCAGTGAGTGAATCACTGGCACACACATTTGTACAAATCCCCTCAGTGAATCACTGGCACACACACTTGTACAAATCCCCTCAGTGAATCACTGGCACACACTTGTACAAATCTCTGCAGGGATCCCTGCGTGGCAGTAGGGACCAAAGGGCCATATTTCAAGAGCCAAGCTGATGGCTAAGAGTACACAAAATGTAAATCTGCTATCAGATAAACCCCCCCCCCAGCACACAGAAGAAGAACAGGAGCACCCCCAATTCCAGGGATGTCCTCCCCGCTCCGTGGCTCAGCTCCCTCAGCAGGCTGGGCTCAGCCCTCCACCCACACAGAAATGTCTCTGCATTTGGCACATTTCCCAGAGCCCCCAGGCACCGTATTTCCCAAACCCCCCGAGCCGTTTGGCTGCGGAGACGCCTGTGTTATTGTCAGATTCAAGAGTTAAATATTCCAGGAGGAATTTGTTCCTGCACAGTGATACATAATGCCTGAAAACCCCCTGCACCAATATTGCTCTCAAATTGGCAGCAAGTGAACAAGGGACATGAAGGATGCTTCAGCACAGTAACCTATCCTTCCTTCTCTCCTGGGAGCCACTTGGCCAGCTTTCATCCTCATAATTATAATAAATTTGACATTTCATAGATAATATTGATTTCTGTATTTTAGCATTTCACCATAGGTGACAGTCTAGCGTCAAGAATGAAATTTCTATTGATCTCCAGCGCATTAATCTCTCATGTGTATGTGATCATTTTTATAAGACCTTTTACTGCACATAAATCAATATTTCATATTTCCAGCTATGCCAGAGGAGATGTCATATTTGTAAACTGTGAGTTGACACCTGCAATTCCTTCCTGTTCAGCTTCAACTGTTCAGTAACAGTCGATTCAGGGTTGGGAAAGGATCAAGCTCCAGAAACAAGCGAGATGAAAAAGAAGGATGTAGAATTCAGTAATTAGCTTAATGAACAAAGCAGCGGAGTAAGTGAAATAAAGCTGTGTTTCTTCTGCTTACACTTGCCTCATGAATACAAACATCTTTAGGGAGGTTTGCTAAGCGACTGATAACGCATTTTAATATGTTTAGAGCACATTATAGTATAAATGTATTAAGGAAATAGAAGCAGTTAGGAAATTAGGCAAACTCCTAAATTAACTGCCTTGTTTGATACACCCTTATATCCATCTGAATTTATGCCTTTTACACACAGCATTACTGGCTATTCTAACCTGGAGATGGTACAAGAACTATTTAGTACCATTTAAACTCTATAATTTAGCAAACAATAATTAGAGTAATAAAATTCTCCTCTTTGAGCTGAAATATGAACTTCCCACAAACAGCAAATGGTACCAGGAGAAGAAAAAGAGTAAATCACAGTGAGACCTGGATCTCCTCTTTGTAGAGGTTTAAGCGAATCAGTTCAAAATCACATGCATAAAACATCTTTAAATAATACAGAATCCATATCTAAATAAATAAAACTGTCCAGCTCCTTTGGGATTTGCTGAATTAGTTAAATGAGCAATTACAGTATGATGTCCAGTGGCTCCAAACCGCCTTACAGCATTCAGCACTTTAAATTATTTGCTGTGTTAACAGTGACCTCCTCTAGTTTGGACAGTTTAGCAGTTTGGGGTAGCAGGGGATAATCTGTGATTTAACAAACAGGGTCACTTAAAGCTACATCCGTAATCCATATGCAGACACAGATCCTGACAAAAGCACTGTGCCAGTTCAGTCCTGGGCGTGTGGATAAAATCACAGCCATGAGCTCTCCCAGCTGATCTGGAAGAACCCTTCCCTTCCCTCAGCCACTGTGGGATTCCAGGGCATGATCAGGGCGTGCACTCAGGATCCAGCCTGCTGCTGAGCAGGGCTCCCACCTGCACACACAGAACTGCCAGGACAACCACCACAGATATTTTCGGAGCCACATCGGATGAGGGAAGCTCCTCAACCGTCCTGCCAGGCTAAAGGCTGATTTTGAAACTCCCATTCTACGCCAATTTCCTATAAGCACTATTGACACACTATTATTTCAAATTATACTTCTGCTACCAGCACAGAAATGCTGCTCTTGCTACGACCTGAAGGCCAGTCCTCCCTGTTCATCTCTAAACGTGTGCCCATGCAGTGTGCCGCATGTGCCTGTGTTAGCACGATGGCAGACACCCAATCCAGTGTGACTGACCACCCTGGGAGTGACGGGACGATGGCAGACACCCCATCCCACTGCGACTGACCACCCTGGGAGTGACGGGACGATGGCAGACACCCCATCCCACTGCGACTGACCACCCTGGGAGTGACGGGACGATGGCAGACACCCCATCCCACTGCGACTGACCACCCTGGGAGTGACAGGACAATGGCAGACACCCCATCCCGGTGTGACTGACCACCCTGGGAGTGACAGGAGGCCGTGGCACAGCACAGCGAGGCCGCAGCAGTGCAGTGAGGCCACAGTAGTGCAGTGAGGCCACAGCAGTGCAGCAAGGCCAGGGCACAGCACAGCGAGGCCGCAGCAGTGCAGTGAGGCCACAGTAGTGCAGTGAGGCCACAGCAGTGCAGCAAGGCCAGGGCACAGCACAGCGAGGCCGCAGCAGTGCAGTGAGGCCACAGTAGTGCAGTGAGGCCACAGCAGTGCAGCAAGGCCAGGGCACAGCACAGCGAGGCCGCAGCAGTGCAGTGAGGCCACAGTAGTGCAGTGAGGCCACAGCAGTGCAGCAAGGCCAGGGCACAGCACAGCGAGGCCGCAGCAGTGCAGAGAGGCCGCAGCAGTGCAG
>VXBQ01008999.1:30908-43506 GCA_013400175.1 Phainopepla nitens | reverse complement strand
CAACAGCCCCAGCCTGGCCATGCTCACTGCCCTGGGGTCACCTCGGGGGTGACAGCGAGGACAGGAGGGACCCCAGGAACGCTCCCTGGCCCTCCCTGGTGTTCTGGGGGTCCCCTGGCAGCGCTGCCTCGGGGGGCACCCAAAGGGGCTCCTGGACAGGCCCTGCTTGGGGCCACTCTGGGCAAAGTCTGTGAATAAGAAAGTGAACTTTGGGCTGCTTTGGTCTCCACACTGAGCTGCTCAGCCTCTTTTTCCAAGCCTCACGTGGGGCAGCCCCTGGCACCTTCTCCCCCCTCAGCCCCGGTCCTTGCAGACCAGCAATGCTGACCAGCGTCCTCTTAACAAAAAAAAAAAAAGGAAGATTTATTGATAACCTTTCTAACAAAGGGAAGATCATTCCCCAAGTTCCTTATTAATTTATGCTCCTCTATAATTATCACTTAGAGCAACCACTGGAGCGCTAATAAATATATAATGAAAGCAAAAACATAGCACGCCATGGTGCTTAATCTGAGATTACATATTTATAACAACAAAATACGCCATTCAAGCCTAGTTCAGGGCTTTCCATCCCAGCCCACCCTCTCTGAGGGCCGGTTTTTTTTTCCCCCCTTCTTTGTTATGTCATTCTGCAGACAGATCCCAGGCTGTTCCCTGTCACCCACCGGAGCAAGCGGCTCAACAGCAAGCACAGTTGGACAGCCCTTAATTAGTGCTGCTCGGGATAGTGAGGATGAGAGCTGTGTCAGCATCTCACTCACATCCCAGCCCGGGGGTGCCCTGGGTGCTGCCAGAGCCCCGGGCAGGGCGGGCTGGGCAGGAGGGGCTCAGCCCCAGCCCCAGGCAGCAGCAGGGAGCACCCAGAGCCAGATGGAAACTGGAAAAGCAGGACATTACTTCCTCATGGCCACCCACAGGAACACAGAGCTGGGGGACTGGCACTGTGAATGGACTTTGTGTTAAGTGGCCTCAAATTATTCTATCCCATTACACAAAGTGTTTGTTTCTTTAAGCTCGATACCGAGCGGGGTCATGGGCTCTGCCAAAACGGTGCCAGAGGGGTAAGAACAGACAGGCAAATATCAAAGTCACTCTTCAGACCCTTAAAAGCTCAGCATGGAAATCCAAGTGCTGCTATTCAGATATTGGAACATGAAATCCTGATTTCTTATTCAAAAAGAACGTGGAATGATATTAAAACTTTGTGTTTTTGTGGGGATTAACAAGAGACTGTTCCATAAGCTATAACCCGTTCTTGGGAAAAGCAGCAGAACTGTACCCCCCTTACATGGCCTTGCACCTGGAGGTGTCCCCGAGGAACCCTGTGAAGGCATCCCAAATTCTACACTTCGATTTTTACCTTTTGAACAATGTGCCTTTCACTTTAAATCAGGTGGGAATGTCAGCTAGTCGTCCAGATCATGTCATACCCAAAGCATCACTCCCATGTTCCTGCCCCAGCAAATTGTGTTTTCATTTGATTCTGATCAACACTAGACACAAAGTGGGGGTGACAGCATTTTCCAGTGCAAATCTGTCATTGTTTATGAAAGATTCATAAACTGAGCGTGGCATCAGTTAATGTCTCCATAATCAGTGAGGAAACTTGGGCAGTGCAGAGCATTTCCAGCTCAGAATTTCTCCCAAATTATTTTGCTTTGAAGGCTCAGTGCTCACAGTGTGCTCAGACATGAGCAGCAGTCACCTGAGCCAGTTCTGCTCCCAAATTGGAGGGATCCAATTTTTAAAGGGAAGCATTTAAAGGGAATGCCTGGAGAGGCGCAGAATTCACATTTTGGGGGGAAATTGGGTGAAGTGATGAGATCCACGAGCACCTCTCAGATCTCCACCCTTGAACAATTAAAGCCAGGATCCCCAGAGAACAAACGAAAACAAATGGGGGCTTGGTGTTTGTGTCATCCTTCTCTCTAATGCTCCAGCAGCTCCGCTCAGAGTTCAGGCAGTAAACAGGATGATTGATGGTCTTCCACGCACAAGTAGGAAAAACTGGAGATTCAGCTCCTTCTCCTGCTCCATTTTTCTTTTGCTGCTGCACCATTAGAGCTGGATGCCATCAATTTAAGCAGGTACAGGATCATACCCTAAAAAGAACTCTCCTGATCTCTCCATTTCTCGTTGGAGGAGCCGGGGGCCAGGGCTCCTGCGTGAGGTTCTCCTCACCCTCTCCTACCTATTCCCAGCGCCGTGGAAACTCCTTGTGCACCAGCCAGCAGTGCCAGAGGGCACGGCACGGACTTGGCTGGCACAAAGGACGGTGGCTGTGGCCCCCGATGCCACGGGAATCGCCCCCGTTCCCGCGCCAGGCGCTCCCAGCTCCGTCCCGGCGCAGAGCCACGGTGGCTCTCGGGCTGGTGGCAGCACAGGCTGCTTTATAAGGATGAATGAAGATGAAAAGGAAGACAAATAGAAGTGAATGAGGCACTGCTGGCCGTGATTCATGAGAGCCTGCAGTAAGCCTGTTAGCCTCCGCCTGGCTCCCTTCGCCGGGAATAATGGATAGTTACAGTGTGGATGGTGACATTGTCAAACCATCAGGAATTGCTGATTATGGTGCTAAATATTGATCTCTGCTTCACATGTGTCAAAATTCTTTCTTCCCTTAATTAGAACTTCCCTAAGCACCCTCCAAGAACAAACCGAATAGATCAGATCTCCGTGAAAGGGAGTGTGATACCAGAATATAATTGTGACCTCTTGTCTTCCTCCTCTCTCTGGAGTTTTGAGATGACTTCAGCTGTCTATCCTGCCCTTCCCAGCACATGTGATAATCATACTCATTTTTCCCAATCTAACCATAGGAAGATTTTTCCAAGGCTGTGCTTTTCATCATTTCAACCCACCGGGGCTGCAGTCAGATGGCAGCGAAACTTAAAGTGCCAGAAGGTGCCTTTTTCTATTTGTTTGTTTCATGGTACACTGCACCAGGCAATGACCTGTGGCAGGAGTGTCACACAACGCGGAGACAGGTTCACCCAATCAAAGGGAGCCTGAAAATTAACACAGATCCCTTCATTTCTTCATGCGGGATCAGGGAAGGGCAATTTAATGGATGTCAGAGTCCTCTGATTATCACCCCGCAATCACGGGCGATAAAAAATTAACTTTTGTTATAATGATTACTCCGCATTATTTGTATTAAAAGCACATTTCCTCATCAAGGGAGTCATGACAATTAGTACTAATTTTGTATTACTGTTCAATCATCTTTCCTACTCTTTACAGTATTTATAATATAAAATAATGAAAGCCTGTGATGTATGGTTTCAATTTACTCCACAAACTGAGCACTTAAGTCATTTATCTTAGTTTATCTGTAATATACTGGGGCTCGGGGTTTTTTGTATTGTTTTTCTTAAACATGACACGGTGGTACATTTACCTTTAGTTTGATGTGCTTGATAAAAATCAATACTTCATTAAAAGATTCCCCCAAAATTGTTCAGAGCAATTTCAGCAGAGGAGAGGGAATGAGGATGGGGCTCATCTGTAACCCACTAACATTTATATAACCACGCAGGGCTGTGCTGTCCAGGGCCAGCTTCTGCAGGAGCAGGGATAAAGACGTGCAGTTTGTGGGATTGTGAGGAGGGCAAAAGGAGGAGAAGGGCCCCGTTCTCTCCCCGCTCCCTGGGAAGCCCAGGCAAAAAGCACAAATGACAGAAAAAAGGGAGGCACTCCCCAGGACAGAACTTCAGGGGAAGTGCTGCAACAAGTGCTCGCTGTCACCCCTTCCCCTTCGTCCTCAGCCCAGGGCACAGCAGCCAGAAATGACCAACACATTCAGTTTTCAGAGGCTCTGTTTGAAGCTCTCTGATGAGGCTCCCTGTGCAGCCACAGCACTGCCCTGTGCTGAGTGGAAGATGATCTTCCCCAGCAGAGTGGCAGCAACCACAGAACCAGGGAACTGGGAGGGTTGGAAAAGTCCTTTGGCATCACCAAGTCCAACCATCAACCAGCACCCGCCCTGTGTTCAGCACCAGCCCCTGTCCCCAGGTGCCACTTCCGCAGGTTTTGAGCACTGCTGGAGATTGTGACTCCAGCCCTGGCATGGCCATCCTGTCCCAGCGCTTGACAGCCCTTCCATGCAGAAATATTTCGCGATATCCAATCTGAAGCTGCCCTGGCTGAGCAGAAATTCCGTGTCAGGAGTCACCTCTGGAGGGTCCCAGCTCCTCCTCCTGCTCCAGCCAGCAGCCTGTGCTGAGCCACAGGACAAACCCTGCAGCCACAGCCCAGCCCAGAGGCAGCCCTGCCCCAAGACGCCCTTCTGAGCTGTCACCAAGGACCCCTGGTGCCCCCAGAGCCCGTGGTGTCCTCAGGAAAGGATTGTAGAGCTACCTGTCACCCCCCAGCTGCTGGGCATCCAGCCAGGCTGGTTTTAACTCAGATCCATCCGTGTGAATTGTCATTCCTGCACGTTGCCTTGTGGCCGTCAGTGACCCGAGGCTGGCTCTGCTCTGCCCCAGTGCCAGCCTCGTGGGACAGTGCCACACAGCAGGCCAAGGCTCTGCCCTTCCTCTGCCTCGCTGGGACCCTCTGCCACCCACAGGGTCTGCACGAAGGGGACCTTGCTCTCCTGAGGCCTCGAGAGAGCAAGACGGAAAAGCTTTGTCAAGTCATGCTCGCTGTGTGATCTGAACTCATTTCGGGAGCCAGTTGTGCTTCTGAAGCAGCAGGAATCTGTTTGATCAGGGGACCCGGCGTCAGAGCTTTGCTCACCTAAAGATCACTGACCTGGCTCTGGGGCCCAGGGCCCCTCCAGCCCAGGAGGGGAACTCTGCTGATGAGGCAGAACCACGCACAGGGCTTAAGCTTTTAAAAATATTGCACCTGCAGATCAGCAGGAGCGGGAGGAAAACACATCATTCCTTTATCCACGGCGCAGACTTCCAGTAATTCAGGGGAGGCAAATACGATGCGATCAATAAAGCAGCTCCCTGCCTTCCACACTCACGGCCTCCTCATGAATCTTAACCAAGAGAAATAATAATAAGTGACAGAGAAGGTTTCTGGTACTTTAAATAAGCAAGTGAGCCTTCTAAAGCTACGAGCAACATTCTCTGGATATCAAAAATAATAACTGGTTGTGCAGCAGTGCAGCATGGAAACACAAGGGTATAAGATATACTGTACTTTAAGCTCTGTTTGATGAATCTGAGCACAGTTCCTGGGGGATAGATTACTTTAAACCATGCTCTTTTACTTTCTAATCCTGACTTGATTTGATTTGTACTTTAATACAGCTGCCTGGCAATTCAACAGCAAATAGAGACTATTTATGTAATCATATTGTAAGTAGTGGGACAAGAAGAAACTCTCTAGAACCTTTTTGGAAAATAGTTTGTTGTACTTTTTTATTTATTGAACAGCAGGGCTTCGGGCTTTTCAGTGCTCATTATAATTGGTTTTCTGCTTGAACTTTCAAAAACTGTCATGTCAATACTCAAACAGAATTTTTTTGCTTACTATATGGCTGTGGGCTCTATTTTCTCATGTGCTACTTGGCAAAGTTCTTGTAATATCTTAGAGGCAAGTTCTAGACTTGGAGCTGCTATTTCAGAGACTGGAAGGCAGGGTTATTTTATCTCCCCCATTGTTCTTGTTCGCCTTCCCAGCATTCTGCAGCGCATTTGCTGGGGTTCAGTGAGCTGGGGAGGAGGCTGCCAGCCTGCTCCAGGCTCAGCATCTGCTCAGGAAGCACTGCTCCTAAAAATGGGTGTGGGGCTCCCCTCTGACCCCGTTGCTGTGGGGAACAAATATTCCCAGTGCCAACAGGGACAGAACTCGGTGAATGACAAAAAAAAAATCTATAGGGCAGCAATGAGAGACCCACTGGCTGATTTCAGGCCATCCTGATGATCCCCTCCTCCCCAGTTTCTGTGCTGGAGGTCTGCCCAGCTCCCCTGCACCAGGATGGGGGTTAGATCCCAGTGCAGGCATTGGTTTGGTCCAGTCATCCAGGACTGGAGCTGTTCCAGTTCTCAGCACCCATCTCTGCCCCTCAGCATCAATTCCTAACCCTCAGCACCCATCCCAGCCTCTCAGCATCAATTCCTAACCCTGAGCACCCATCCCTGCCCCTCAGCATCAACTCCTAACCCTCAGCACCCATCCTAATCCATCCCTGCCCCTCAGCATCAACTCCTAACCCTCNCTCAGCATCAATTCCTAACCCTGAGCACCCATCCCTGCCCCTCAGCATCAATTCCTAACCCTCAGCACCCATCCCTGCCCCTCAGCATCAATTCCTAACCCTCAGCACCCATCCCAGCCCCAAAACACTTCCCACAAACACAGATATTTGTGTTCCTGAAGAACTTTCCCTCAGCTGCTCGGTTGTTTCCTTTGCAAACAAGCTGTAAAATTACTGTAATAATTTTCTATCTTGTTACGAATGCTGGAGAGTAAAAATAATAACAATAATTAAAAAAAAATTGAAAGAAGAGTTTAGTGCCTTTTACAGCAAAAAATCCAGGTTGCCTGCAGTGGGGAAGGGTGTTCTCTGCTTTGCTGGGAAAATAAAACTGATCTAAATGGGAAATAGAACCAGTCTGTTTCAGTACTTAAAGAAAAAAACCTCTCTATTTGCGGTTACTTACTGGATTTAAAAAAAAAAAAAAAGAAGAAAAAACTTGGTCCAGCAACTGTATACAAAATGAAATTAAACCAGAAACCCAGCCTAAAAGCCCTGCTGCTCTTGGTACCGATCTTGCAAACTAAGCTGCAAGGAAAGGAGGTGGGATCTGTTATTTCAGACTCTGACAACGGGCAAGCCTCACTTTAGGAAGTGTGTTTTCGGTGTTTATTAAGCTTATTTCCATTGCCGAGGAGTGCTGTGCTGCACAGGCACCGGGGGAGGCTGCAGGGGTTAGAGGACACGAGCCTGGCTCTGCTGAGCTGCACTGGCTGCAAATCTGCTGCTCCACCAGCACTGGGGCTCGGCAAGAAATACCCCAATTAAAAACACTGCAGGCACAATTTACCTTTAACTTGCCCCAGTATAAGAAGGAAAAACTCAGATTTTTGTTCTGAATTTGTATTAGATGACGAATGAATGATAAATTCTGTGCTTAGAATGCCAGGATTTTTTCTCAGTGCTTACATTGCTGACAGAAGAAAGCAGGCAGTGAACTATTTTAAGTACACGTTGCCAATTCCAAGGAAATTCAGCGAGGGGAGGGGAGAAAAAGAAGCCTCATATAACAGCAAATGCTCTTTGAAACAATAATGCAATATGCAGCACTTATTAAAATCTATTATTTCTGTCAAATATTGAGCCAGCAGGGGTGTGCAAACACATGCACCGGGGTGGCTGTGTGTTAACTGGGACCTGACACATTCTGCTGGGCTCTGGAAGCACCAGAGGAAAATTCCACACAGCTGAATTTCAGCGGCCAAAATTCATACAAAATTAATATTTAAACTTAAAGCGAACAGGCAATGGCAATGCTGTTAATAACAGGCTGAACAACAGCCTCAAAGCTTTCTTTTCTAAAAAAAATTACTGTGCATTTCATATTACAATACATTAAGTATAGGGTTCTCACTACAGAATTTATATTTGCTTTTTCATTTTCTTATTAATGCCTGTTTTCTCTCCACTTGACTTATGAAATACTAATACTGCAACTATTTTTTTTCTCTTAAAAAAAACCCCAAGCTGTATAGTTGGTTAAAAAAAAAAAAAGGCAAAAAACAAAAAACCAATTAGTCATTTTTCCCAGTGTTTCCAGAGACAATAGAGGGTCAGTAGTTAGGCAGGGTCAGGACAGGGGAAGGTTTATCCAGCGTCGGTGACAGCTGGGAAAGGAAAGCAGAGACGATATTGCAGGTTTGGTTCCTAAAACTATATCAGGGCTACTCTTTTAGTCAACTTGGAAATTTATATACTATACACTAACCCTCCTTTAATATCCTCTCTCTCTTTCCTCTGGGCATTTATTGCTGTTCTTTCTAGTTCAGTAACCAGTGAGCAGAAGGTTCATTAAAACTAATTGAATTGGAAACTTGTCTGCCCTGGGAAATGTTAACTCTTTGTTGTTATCTCTGGGAAATTCCTTTTGTTATTTCCCTTTGAACGATGTGGTGAGGCTGGAACGAGCAGCAAACCTCGGGAAGGTTTTCCCTTGCACCTCTGGGATGCCTCTGTCCCCCCGGGGACCCTGGGGACATCCCGGGAGGGTGCCAGGGACCACCAGGCTCCTTCCCAAACCCCCAGCACAGCTCCAGCCTCGGGCACCTGGCTGGGGGTGGCACAGAAACCCCCAGAGCCCACGGGATGAGATCCCAGGGATTAAATGTCACAGGGAGATTCCCGAGGGAGAATTCCAGCTTCCCTCTGACAATCCTTTGGGAGCAGCACTCCCCAGACAGCTCAGGAGAGGGGCTCAGGACAGGGGCTGGTCCAGCTCCTTGCAGCTCGAAAATATCGATGAAATAAAACACTTGATAATAGTCACAGTGGTAGATTTCTGACAGCTTTAAAAATCAATTGAAAATAACAGGCAACCCACTGTTGCTAATAAAAGTAAATATTTATGACTGATTTGACTGAGCTTCAATACCAGTCAATCACTTTCCAAAGGATCTTTGCAATTCATTAACCTCTTTTTACTGGTCTTGTCCCTGTTGGTATTAGCCATTAAAAGGGAATAAGGGAGGGGGGCTTGATTTTTCTATTCTCATCATTCATAGCTTATTTGTTCATTCCCTCCATTCCCATACGTTGCTGTTAAATTGATTGTCTGTTTAGTCATATGAATGATAAAGTAGCTCTGCCAGGAAGAATGAAAGCCTCCATTAATTCCTGAGGAGGGTGGGCTGCTCTGGTTCAGCCTCAGCCTAAACCAAAACTGCTCCCATAGTTTCCTGCCACATCAGTAACTAAATTTAGCCCTTAACATATTGCTGATAATAGGAGCCATAATTCTCCTCACAAACTTTTCCATGTCAAAACTTCAGGGGAAATCATGTTTATGAATATCTCTTAAAGACTGTTGTTATCAGCCTGCTCCCTCTGAGCCTTAACGGGATGCAGCAGGGATGGAGACAGCTGTCTTCATGTCAGAATTCAAATGGGACTTCTGAAAAACGGTGGCATGCCACAGGGGACGAAGAATTAGATCAGCAGGAATTTCCCCATGGAAAGGGAGCTCAGGGATTGGAAGTGCCCAGGCAGGTTTGCAGTGCCCATCCCTGGAGGTGCCCCAGGAATTCCTGGAGGTGGCACTCAGTCTTTAAAAAAATCTTTAAATAGTCAAGATTAGGAGGCTAGGTCTGACTTTCCAATCTATATAAATCCCATGTTTGTTCGTGTTTGTTGAAACTGGTGAGCATTAACCCAAAACCTTCCCACAGAACCTCGTCCCTCTAGGATATCCCAGAGGGACACAGAGCACCATGCACAAGGCGAGATATTTTCAAGTGGTGGCCTCAGTGGTGCAGCCAAAGGACTCCTCAGTGACACAATTTGCTGTGTTACTAAGAACCAGCTCCAGAAACAGAACCTGAGGGACCTAAATTAGAAACAGAACCTGTATGATCTAAATTACAGGTGGAAACCTGGGGGCAGCGTTGCATTTTGCTCCAAGAAACACGTTCCTCCTAGCTCAGATGCCCTGATGAGGGTGTGGTGAGGAAGGAAGCCTCAGGAGTTCCCAGCACCTCACACTGCCCAGCTGCACGTGCAGAGCTCCCCAGCACCAGCTGAAAAATGAGAAAGCTGGAGAAGAGAAGAGTTGTCAAACCTGTGGGGCCACAGGGGCACCTTCAACCCCAGGCTCAGCACGTGGCTCTGCCAGGTCAGCTCCTTGCAGGGGTCACTGGTGCTGGTGTCCCCTCCAGACAGGGGCAGGCGATGGCACTGGCCAGGCCACCCCTGGGCAGCTGGGCAGGGGACGATTCAATGCCACCAGCTGGGGACAGCACATCTTTATATCAGAATAATCCTCACTCGGCAGCAGGACCGGCTCAGGATAATGCTGGGAGGAACAGATGAGTTCTGTGCAGTGGAAGTTTTTGTGATAAACATCGAGGCCCTTTTCCATGTGTGCCACCCCTACACAAACTTCTGTTGATGCTAATTTAGCACTTTCATTTATAAGCTCCTCTGGTCTATTCAACAGCTCATTTCCAATACCAGGGATAACCACAGATTGCCCACGGCCTGTTCTCAAGTCTGTTGGCTCCAGCATTTCTTTTCCTGTCTGATTAGTCACTTCAGCCACACGCTGCTGTCCCTGGTCCTTGGAGCCACCCCACAACTCCAGGCCTCGTGTCCCAGCTGAGGAACTCAGCCCCGAGGTAAATGCTTTAAATCTGTGGCAGGGAATTCTCAATTAAAGAACTTCGTGTCTGGGGATTTTTGGCCTTGACAATCCAGCCCAGGCTGAGAGTGAGGCCCAGCTTCATGTCTGCAAGTTTTCACACAGTGTAGAGCTGAGAAAATGTGCTTCCAGCTGCTCCTCAAGGTTCTCACTTAGTGAGGATTTCGTTATTTCAGGTCACTCCCCCTTTACTCCAGGACTCACCCCAAGTTTTGCTAAGAAGGGCAAGGCTTGTGAACAGCAGAACAACTGCTACTTGTTAAACTGGCACTAAAAATGTGAATCCTAGCTTAAACTAAGCCTTAAAAGACAAGTTCTTTAGCAGTCCCTCTGGGATTCAGTGTCACGCCTGGTCCTTGTGGTGCTGGGTTCCTGTGCCACTGCAGGTGAGCCGGTCCCTGCACCCCTGGCAGCCTGTGGGTCACCCCTGCAGAGCCCTGAGCTGGCAGGGAGCAGCTCCAGAGCCGGCAGCTCAGCTCCTCTGCAGAGTTCACAGGGAAAGACAGGACCTAAGTGGGGCTAGACAATGTAAATTCTATTTAGATGGCAACTCAGACAATGAGATAAAGCTCATAAACTCCGTTTTATCATCCTCTTTCTTTGAGGATGAGTGAAATCCTCTTTCCTTGTTTGCAGAGCGTGAGAAAGCCGTCTGAGGGTGAGCCGGAGCGCACACAGGGGTGGGAGGGCACCCGCAGGGGCTCACCTCGCCAGACCTGCCCTGCTGACTTCATCCAGGCTCCCTCAGCTCCAGCAGGAGCTGCCGGGGCAGCACAGGAGGGGCTCGGGCTCCGAGGGGCAGCAGCAGCAGCAGCCCAGGCTCCCAGCGCCCCAGGCACCATCCAGCCTCGGGGTTCCCAGGACATCCCCAAACCCAGCATCCTCATCCTCCCGCGAAACCGTGTGCGCGCAGCTTCCCGCCGTGCCAGCAGCTCTAAAAACAGCCCAGGTAGCTTCAGGTCGGTTTCCAAAGGAGGGATCCCTCTGTTTAACCCTTTCCAGGACAGCCCTGGCCGAGGCACAGCCACGGGAGGCATCCAGAGCCTCCTTCCCTCCCCTGCAAGTTCTGCTGCCTGCAAGGGGCTCCGAGCTGCAGTCCTTGTAGATAAATACAGAACATACTTACAGCTGCCAATGACAGATGTTCAGTGTAAATATTATTCCAGCAGATTTTTTAATCAGATGGTGTAATGCATGATAGTGTCATTTAAAAGAAAAAAAAAATGGGCGAATACAGGGAAAAAATTACCATTTGAAAGGCAGAACTATTTTTGGCAGAATTCGTAATGAACTAATTTTTCTCGTCAGCAAAATGATGCTGAAAGAGACGCAAAACTTATTTCTTAGTTGTAGGAAAGCGAATAATTAAAATTATATACATGTTCACCTTTATGTTCAGGTGCAGAGGATTCCCACACACCATGACCTGTATTTGTTCAGCACCATGGAAACCATTTCACTCCATTATCCAAACATTATTTACATAAAACCGAGGGGGAAAAGGTAAGAGAAAATAAAAGTGACACAGGCAGAAATAATGACAGCGATCGGATTCATGGTGGAGAAGTGGGCAGGGAACCAAGAGGGCTTTAATGAGATTTACATTCACGGAGGGGAGCGGGTTCTGCCGAGCTGACTGCAGCCAGATGGGATGGGAAGGCAAAGCCGAGCGGGGCAGGGTTGTGGGGTTTGTGGGGTTAGCAGGATTTGCAGAGTTCGTAGGGTNGACAGGGACAGGAACGGGGACAGGTACGGGAACAGGGATGGGGACAGGAACAGGAATGGGGATAGGAACAGGAATAGGGACAGGAGAAGGGACAGGAATAGGGNGCAGGTTTTGCGGGGCTTGCAGGGCTTGCAGGGTTGCAGGGCTTGCAGGGTTTGCAGGGTTTGCAGGGTTTGTAGGGTTTGCAGGGGTTGTGCTTCCTGCCCCAGCTCTGCTCTGTCAGACGGATAAACCCCGGTTAAACAGCGGGGCAGCTCAGCAAGAGGGGACAACGGGGACAGGGACAGGAACGGGGACAGGTACGGGAACAGGGATGGGGACAGGAACAGGAATGGGGATAGGAACAGGAATAGGGACAGGAGAAGGGACAGGAATAGGGACAGGTATGGGGACAGGGACAGGAACAGGACAAGGGACAGGAGCGGGGACAGGAACAGAAGCGGGGACAGGACAAGGGACAGGAGCAGGGACAGGAGCAGGGACAGAAGCGGGGACAGGGACAGGGACAGGGACAGGTACAGGAGCG
>VXBQ01008999.1:19057-30725 GCA_013400175.1 Phainopepla nitens | reverse complement strand
GTACAGAAGCGGGGACAGGTACGGGATAAGGGACAGGGACAGGAGCAGGGACAGGAGCGGGGACAGGTACGGGATAAGGGACAGGGACAGGAGCGGGGACAGGAGCCCGGTGCCACGCCGCGTTTGGGAAGCACGGCTGGCCCCAGCCCAGTCTCACCCCGCAGGGAGGGTCCCTCTCCCACCGCAGCTCCCCGGCGGGGCCGCCCGCGGGGCTTCAGTGTCACTGTCCCCAACACCCCCCGAAAGCTGCGGGCAGCCACAGCCCCGGCACCAAGCACCCCGTGCTCGCTAAAACGCGTTTCTGCTCCCCCTGCTCCAGTTCTCCAGCCGCCATTCCCTCTCTAGGGGGATAAAAACCACCTGGGACAATCAGCAAACCCCGAGGAATAGCGAGAAATCTGCGTTTGGCGCAGGCACGGCCCTGTCTGCGCAGCTCAAAGCGGCCAGAGCCCAGGGCTCTGCAAACAGGGGAAGGGAAAACAAGCAGAGAACCTCCCGGGCCGGTCTGTGTGCCTCGGGGCGGGTGGGACACACCCGAGCCGGACCTGGCAGCCCGCCAGGGCAGCGGGATCCCAGCGCCGGGCACAGCACCGGCCAGGGCTGCCCAAACCATCTACAGCTGAGTGCCAAAGCACCGAATGCTTGTTGTCACTTAATTAAAAGAATTTCGTTTTAATGCCTTTTGCCCATTTAGAGCCAATTAATGCAAGGTGCTAAGTGCTCTTAAATCACGTTGCAGCCAAGGCGAGCTGAGGCTGATCAGCCGTTCACAAGAAGAAGCTTTTCTGATTTGATTCTCAGCTGAGATCTTGAAGTGCTCTTCCAAGTGCCTTCTTTGGGATGGGAAGGTGGAGAGGAGCAGAATTGGAGGCTTCCTGTGTTAACAGCACCTGTAGAATGTGGCAGAGCAGCTGCTGCTGCCCCAAAGCACACTGAAAAAAAAAAAAAAACTCCAGTGCCATGGCAGGGACACCTTCCACTGTCCCAGGGTGCCCCAAGGCCCTTCCAGCCTGGCCTGGGGCACTGCCAGGGATCCAGGGGCAGCCCCAGCTGCTCTGGGCACCTGTGCCAGGGCCTCACCTCCCTCACAGACAGGAATTTCTTCCTAATTTCTGAATAGTACGACCGAAGCTCTCAACAGCAAAGAAAAACCCAAAACACCTGATGAGCTCCAGAATTCCACCACTGGAAGGTGTTTAAATCATTTCCACCCAAAGCCACGTTGTACCACTGGTTTCTGTGCAAACACAGGCGGCACCTCCCCTGCCTTGCAGCAGGAAATAAATACAAACAGACTCAGACTGTCTCCATGTCACACAGCCATTCATGGGGACTGGTCCCAGCAACCACAGCCTGCTCTGAACCACACAGACAGGCACCAGCCACGTTCCTTATCAGCTGATTCCAGCCAGAGGGACCTGGCTGCAGGAGAGCGCCCAGAGCACCCAAATCCCCTGAATCTGGCCGCAGCAGAGCACCCAGAGCACCCAAATCCCCTGAATCTGGCCGCAGGAGAGCACCCAGAGCACCCAAATCTCCTGAATCTGGCCGCAGGAGAGCACCCAGAGCACCTAAATCCCCTGAATCTGGGTGCAGAACAGCACCCAGAGCACCCAAATCCCCTGACCCTGGCTGCAGGAGAGCACCCAGAGCACCCAAATCCCCTGAATCTGGCTGCAGGAGAGCAAAGCCAGGGCTGGTGGCCCCCAGACCACTGGACATTAAAGAAGGCAGAGTGAAGGAGAGAAGTCATCAAATAACTGCAAAAACTGGGAGTTAAAATTCACCAGCAGCCACATGAACACTGGAAAGGAGACCAAATACACCACAAACTGCTGATCACTGAATATATAGAAGCACAACAGGTTTTCTGAAGTCCCAGAACTCAGTCTTTTATCATGCAGAACCCTCCCTAACTCCAGAAGGATGCAGAGCTTGCAGGAGAGTCCCCAGTTACTGAAATACTCCGAACCCAGCCTGTCCCTTGCCTGGCGGTGGCCCAGCTCTCATCTGGAGTGCCCTGGGTGACTCTCAGCAGGGGCACTGCCCAGCTGAGCTCTGAGCCGGGTCAGGATTTCCTTTGTGGCTGCTGCAGGAGCGTCCCCTCCCTCTGGAGCGGCCCTGCCTTTGATCTGTCCTGCCCAGCTCTGCTTTTCCTGTGGCAGGCGGTGCGAGGAGCTGCTGTCGCAGCAGGAGAGCGCTCACCGCCGCTCACTGGTGCCCGAGCACATCCCATAATTGCAGGCATCCTCAACTGTGGTGCTGACTACCCTGAGCTACAAAAACTGGGCCTGCCAAACCTCGCTGCTGCAGGCAGTGATGGATAACCATAACCTAAAGCACGCCATGAAGCTGGGGCTTCAGTGTTCTGTGGCTTCGTTTTTAATTTTCATTTTAAAAGAGGTGGTTGATGGAATTTGGTTTTTTAAATTCCCTTTCTCGGTCTTCAGGTAAGGTGCAAGGCTGGTGTTTTCAACAAGGCAGACTCCACCTGGCTGGTTATTTGCCTTTAAAGGAGGAAAAAAGGCAAGCTAAGCTTGGGGAAAACCCCTAAAATTTGGGTTTTGGGGCAGGGTACCAGAGCAGGCACACAGCTCTGTTGAGCTCAGTGGTCACCGTGTCCCCACTGGGGATCTGCCCCTGCAGCCAGAGCTTCTCCTGCTGCAGGGGCAGGGAGTGCTCCACCTCCCTCTGAGAGCCCCAATCAATGCACGGAACGAGGCACACTTGGTAAACACCGTGATCACATCAATTGCTATTGTATTTGTAATTACGTTCATTTATCAAATGTGCTGCTGGGGTGATCATAATCATCTCAACATATCCATAAAAACCATCCAGGCAGCGTTGGCCCGAGGTGGGCTCACTGCCCCGGCCATGCATCACCTGCCCTGCCCCAGGAATTCACCAGGCAGGGAGCTGAGGAAGAGAAACTGCTCTTGGAGATATTCAGAGACCTGATTTTCACAAGGTATCGTCTTCCCATGAAAAAAGAACCTCGGGCAAAGCCTTCAAAAGTCCCTCACCTGTGCTAAATGAGAAAAAAGATAAATGAATGGAAGGAAAAAAGGAAAGGGTCAAACCCCTTAATTTTGCCATGTAAGTACAGATTTTATTCCTGAAACCTTGGTACAACTGACCAGGCAGAGAGTGGAGAACAGGGCAGTGCAAAGAATGGGACTGTAATTAAACACACCTCCAAAAATCACAGAATCCCAGGATCCCTGAGGCTGGAAAAGGTCTCAAAGGTCATCAAATCCAAGCTGTGCCTGATCCCCAGCCAGAGCCCTGAGTGCCACCTCCAGGAATTCCTGGGACACCTCCAGGGATGGGCACTGCAAACCTGCCTGGGCACTTCCAATCCCTGAGCTCCCTTTCCATGGGGAAATTCCTGCTGCTGCCCACCCTGAGCTGAGCTCCCCTGGCCCAGCCTGAGGCTGATTTGGTCTGCCACCCAAATTTTACCTGGAGTCACACCAAGCTGTGGCACACAGACACGAACAGCACATCACACAAACATTTCAGGTGCTAATTGATAGCAATCCACTCCAGGAGGATTGGCAGGATAATCTCAGCTGTTCTGATCGATTTGTGAGTTAAATCTGGGATCAATTCCCCTCCAGCCAAGCGGGTGCTGCAGCCTGGGGGTGCATTCCAGCACTGCTGAGGGCAATCCCTGAGCAGCTCTGCACCCTGCGCCCACAAAGCCCCTCACACTCGGCATCATCAGCACACCCGGACGCTCAAACAGGCTCTTGGCTGCCCCATAGCATTAATCACACCTGAGGTATAAAATGTGTTTAATTGCAGCAGGATGTGGACCGGCTGCACACGTGAGGGGTTGCAGCCCCCTTTCTCTGGTGGGAAGTGTTCAGCAGCAGCTCTGAAGGACGAGCTCTGTGCCAGGGAACAGGCTCTGAGTGAGAAATCAGCTGTGAGGGGCCTCGCACGGAGCAGGGGCCAGGGCAGCAGAGACCCCTCTGGGCATGGCCAGGAGCAGCCTAAACCTCCCCCAGGCTGGAGACCTCCCTGTTCTCCTGCCCAAAGCCCCTCTGCAGCTCTCTGCTTTGTCTGCTTGGGTTAAATGAGGTTTTCAGCCATTCCACTTCCCTGGGCTCTGCTCACAGATGTGTCTCTCCTGAAGGGGACATTGCACAACTGCCCTGCAGCTCCACTGCTGAGCTCCTGAGACCAGGGAGAGCACAACAAACCCACCAGACCTGCCTCGGCTGCACCAGAGCAGCTTCACTGTCCCAGGGTGCCCCAAACCCCTTCCAGCCTGGCCTGGGACACTGCCAGGGATCCAGGGGCAGCCCCAGCTTCCTGGGAATTCCATCCCAGGGCCTGCCCGCCCTCCCAGGGAACAATTCCTGCCCAATCTCCCACCCATCCCTGCCCTCTGGCAGTGGGATCCATTCCCTGTGTCCTGTCCCTCCAGGCCTTGTCCCCAGTCCCTCTCCAGCTCTCCTGGAGCCCCTTCAGGCCCTGGAATTGCTCTGACCTCTCCCTGGATCCTTCCCTTCTCCAGGGGAATATTCCCAGCCCTCCCAGCCTGGCTCCAGCCCTGGAGCAGCTCTGTGGCCCCTCTGGATTTGTTCCAGTGGTCCCACGTCCCCCCATGCTGGGGGAATGACAGGATCAGGTCACCCACTCCCTCATTCCCCATTCCCCCTGCTCCCCAGCTGTGCAGGGCCGGTCTGGGGAGGACCATCCCTGTCCCCACTGGGACCTGCTGGGCACAGGGACCCCGGGCTGTGACCCTCCCTCGGGCACGGGGGGCTCACCCCAGGTGCCCCTTGACAGAAACCAGGTCAAACCCCACAGCTGGTGCCATCTGGGGGCTCAGCTTGCACTGCCATTACACTTGGAGGAGAAGACCTTTCCCCCTTTTCCCCCTTTCCAGCGCTGCCGGGCAGAGCTGCTCCACCCTCCAGGGGAGGATTTTAAAGGAGCTGGAGCAGCAGGGAGGCTGCTGCAGGGCGTAAATAGGCGGATAAAAAGAGGGACGGACAGACAGACGGGCGCGTTCCCGGGCGGGGCAGTCCCGGCAGTGCCCGGCAGAGGGCGGCAGAGGGCGGGGAAGGGGCCGGGACCCCCGGGATTTTGGGGGGACACACCGGGATGGGACCCCCGGGATGGGACCCCCGGGATTTGGAGGGGGGGGACACACCGGGATGGGACCCCCGGGATCGGGGGAGACCCCCGGGATGGGACCCCCGGGATGGGACCCCCGGGATGGGGGGGACACACCGGGATGGGGATGGGACCCCCGGGATCGGGGAGGGACCCCCGGGCTGGGGAACCTCCTAATCTCCAGGGAGAGCTCAGAGCAATTCCAGGGGGCTCCAGGAGAGCTGGAGAGGGACTGGGGACAAGGCTTGGAGGGACAGGACACAGGGAATGGACCCCACTGCCAGAGGGCAGGGATGGGTGGGAGATTGGGAACTGGGAATTCCTGGCTGGAATGGAATTCCCAGAGCAGCTGGGGCTGCCCCTGCATCCCTGGCAGTGTCCCAGGCCAGGCTGGGTGGACTTACAGCAGCGTGGGACAGTGGGAGCTGTCCTTTCCCACTAGGGTGGGCTTTGGGGTTCCTTCCAACCCAAACCATTTTGTGCCTCTCTGGTTCCATGATCTTGCAAACAAGAGCACCACCACAAATTCTTCTCCTACAAATCTTTTCCTCTGCAAACGCCCTCGCTGTGCCAGGGAGGGACACGCTGGCAGGAAGCCCTTGGCCCCTGCTGGTGTCCCTTGGTCACTGGCAGAGCCTCCCAGTGCCCCCCTCCATCCTGCATCAATGCACACCTGGGCCTTTAAATGAGGAAATCGAGCCCAAGCCCGTGTAAGCCCATGCAATTCAGACACTCGAGGCTAAGGATTTATGGCTAAACACCTGTTAATTCTTCTGAAACAACTCAAGTAGTTGGTCCCAAGACAGCCTGATTGTCTCCTAACAGACAAGCACGTTGTTTGGCACTGCAGGAACACTCAATGACATCACAAAGACTTCAGAGTAAAGTTTGGAATAGATGCAGATTGTGCGTGAGAGAGAAAGCAATAATTAAATCTCTGTCACGTCCATCTCCCTTAAATCTGACGTAAATCCCCCAGCCCTGTGCCACAGCTGAACCAGATCTGGCCAGGCCTCATGAACAGGGCTTTAAAACCATCCTGGTTCTTTAATAACCTTTCCCCAGCAAAACCCTCCCGGGAAACCCCACCTTGCCAGGGAATACAGTTCATTAAACACCCATGAGAGAGGAGCTGAAATGAGCAATGCCACCCTGCTGCCCTGCCAGCCGGGGTGCCAGGGGCTCACCAGGACAGGCAGAGGTGCCTCACCCTCCTGTGCTCCCATCCAAGTATTCCACCTTGGAAAGAGAAACAATCATAAAGCCAGAAGCCATAAAACCCAAGGAGTTTCCGTAGAGTGTGGGATTTCTAAAAATGTCAAAGAGAAACGCAATAAATACGCGCTCAGGGAAAACTGTGAGTGGCAAATGATTAAAGTTTGAGGAACTGGTCTTGGGCAATATTCCTCTTAAGTAAGCAGGGAAAATGCAGCCACCCTGCCAGAGGAGAGCGTGTGGCTGCGTCTCACCTGCCCCAGGGACAGCAACAGCAGTGCCATTGTTTGGGAGCTCTGGGGCATTTGGGTTTTGGCACCAAGGAAATGTGCTCACAGGACCAAGATAAGCTCAGCTCTGGCATTTCCCTGTTGCCTGCCCGTGCAGGGATCTGGGAGCTCTCTTTTCCCCCGGGCACGGCTCCTAAAAACGTGGGCAAATCAAAACAGCCACGTCCTGGAGCTCAGGGCTTGTCTCTGGATTTGCTGCCCCCCAAATCCCTCCCCTCAGCGCTGGGCTGGCCACAGCCCCCAGGGTGGGGACGGGGCCCTGCAGAGCTGCTGGCCCCACACAGGTGGGTCCCAGTCCCAAATGGGAGGATTCCCTCCCACGAGGGTTTTTAGCTCCCCGCTGCCAGCACGGGAATTTTGGTCAGGTGAAGGAAATGCAGCAAGGGAAGTTTCGCTGCATTCCCAGAAAAAGCAATGCCTGGATTGCTTCAAAATAAATCTTGAAGGCAGCAGGCTGTTGATTTAGTGAATCACTCAGATCCCTGTAATTGTGCCTCTGCTACCCCGCTACTTCCAGCAGGATTTTTCCTTAATTGATTACAATCAAATTCCTTCAATTGATCCCACATCCCTCAAAGTCTGCTGGCCTAGAGACTAATCCTCCTGAGCTACTACCTTTCACACAGACCTCAGGTGGGGTTCCAATCTGATCTGATTACCAGACCCTTGATATTCACCAGTTTCCATCATATTTATCATACTTGCTTCATTTCCTAGGAGAAAGGGTCTGATTCATTAAAAATTATATGCTCCATTTAAGCAGGTTTTCTGCATACTTTACCCGGGAAAAAATGCTGAATGCATTTTTTTCCCCCCCCCGCACATAAAAGTACGTCTTTTTTTGTGATTTATCAACCTTTTATGCCCTGCCTATCAGCAGAGAGGCACGGACCCCAGTGGCACAGAACTCCTGGCAGGGGTGATAACAGGCATTTGCAGCTCCCAGCTCACAAACCACAAGGATTTCACACAGAACAAATGCCACGTGCTCTTACCCTTTAGGATGTTTTTGTGGTTTTATTCAAGCACCGTCGTTCACGGCTCGAATTCCCTGGAATGGTTTCATTCACACTAAACTCCATCTCAGCTTTTGAGGGAGTGTTTGTGGGTCAGGTGCAATGCAAATACAGTGGGGGCTGGCGTGGGTTCTCCTGCAGAAGCAGAGATTTCCACATTACTGTAATTTCTCTCTCTTTATTACTTTGGAGATTTAAGCCATCATTTGCTGTGAAGTTAAGGACGGAAACTTTTAATAACATCCAGCATGGAATTGACTCCTGGGCACAGAGCTCAAACAAGGCTCAGGTCCACCCGAAGCCTTCAGGATGGAGTTTACATAGTCAGGCACCTTTTCACAACCTCTCCATAATTTGACAAATTTCAGAGCTGAGAGAAAAAAGCTTTTTGAACCTCCTGGAAGTGCCTCTTCCTTTTGGTTCCTTTTCCACGTGGAGGGAAATCGTGAAGGGGAGGTGAAAGGGCTGAAAGAAGGAGCAGGAGGCTGATGATCCAAAGGAAAAAGAAAAGGCTGTTCTCTGCCAGCACACAGCTCTTTTCCCACAGTCCCAGGATCCNCAGCTCACACCAAAACCATCCAGGGTGTCCCCAGAACTCCAGAAACAGCTCACACCAAAACCTTCCAGGGTGTCCCCTGAACTCCAGAAACATCCAGCTCACACCAAAACCATCCAGGGTGTCCCCAGAACTCTCAAGCATGGCCTGTCCCATGTTTGTCATGGAGAAGAAAATGCTGCTAAGGAGCTACCAGGAGGATGAAAGGCAGAGAACAAAGGACAGTTTCAGCATCGTTCTTCACGCAAATCCCGAGAGATTTGCAGCACAAGGCTCCTGGTCTGCTGGAAGGTGTCCTTGCCCGTGGCAGGAGGTTGGGACTGGAGGAGTTTTAAGGTCCTTTCAAGCCAGGCCAGTCTGAGATTCTGCTTCTGTGACATTCAGACAGGGCTTCAAACCAGGGCAGCTAAACCAAACCTTTCCTTCATCACTACCCTGCACAAGAGTCTGCCTCAAGCTCCTTTAAAGAGAAAAACTGTCTTTTCCCTGCAGTTTAAAGCCAGCTTCCGCCAGAAAAGACCACCAAAGCCAGGCTATTTGCTTGCAGCGCCAGGGACAGCGGTTCCATTGGCCCTTTTCTGCTCCCCCCATCATCCAAATAACGCTGGCAGAGCCACGCGGGGCCGGGGCTGCCTCGCCAGCCTCTGCTGGGCTGTGGGAGAGGGGACAGGGGGAATCTCCGTGCCCAGGGAGCCTGCAGGCAGCGCCCAGGGACGCTGAGAGCATGGGGAAATGTCTGTGGGAGCAGATGAGGAGCTGTCAGGAACCGCCCGGGCCCGGCGCAGCTGAACACAAGTTGTCTGCACCAGAACAGGGGCTCAAGCTGTTCTTTAACTTTCAGCTCCCGAGCTCCCTTCTGAACTGGGTAATTATACAGCACGAGGAGCTGGCAGCTCGCACGGAGAACAGATTTAGCTGCTGACAAAACGCTACTGTTCACAGAAGTTCAGGCAGCCAGGGCTGCAGTCATCCTCCCGGGCTGCGGGGAGCCCAGGGAAGGTGGCCCCGCCACGGCAGGGGGAATGGGATGGGCTTTGAGGTCCCTGCCAACCCAAAACGTGCTGGGATTCTGCTCCTCGGGGCAGGAAGAGCAAAACCCAGCCATGACAAACTATGCAGAACTTCCCCGCTCTATCAAACAGAACTAAAAGCGACCAGTTCCAATTTTCTATGGAATAATCAGAGAAAATGCACACTGCAGCCTGAGCCCAACTCACCTTTGAGTAGTCTGCTCCTAAATCAGAGCTAGAGCAAAGCTATCAGACAAATATTTCCCCAGTTTTGTTAAAACATACTCACAGCTTCACCCCAAGATGCCTTTTGATAGTGGCTGCAGTAATGGTTTATTATAATTCTGATTATTTAATTACTTGTTAACTGACTCACTCTGGGTTTGGGAGGCCACTCTTCTGACCCCACACACTCCCAGAATCCCAGACTGGGCAGGACCTCAGAGCCCAGCAATGCCCCCCTGCCCCAGCGTGGGCACTGCCAGGACGATGCCCACAGCTGCTCTCAGCAGCCCCTGATGCTCCAGCCTCAGCCTGACCTCCATGGAACAGCCCCAGCAAACTCCTGTGCCACCACGAGCTCTCAGCTCAGCAGGCGCTTCCTCCTTATTTTGTGAAAAGTTACGTTTTGTTAACATGACGAATCGAATTTGCAGACTTTCCCTCCTCTCAACTTCAAATGCTCCTCCTGTGCGTGTTTTCCCCCTTATTTTGCTACCCAGAGCACTAACGTCCCCACAGGGGTAGTTTGCAGCTCTGCAAGCATTCCCAGTGCTCCTACAAGTCCATTTGATCCGTTTGCCAAGAGCCTCACGCTGGAAAACATCTTTATGCTGACACCTTTCCAGCCACATCCGCTCTTGGCCTGCATTGCTCTGCACACTCAGCTTTGTGGGCCTGTGCTCTGCATCAGCCATTTGATATAAAACCGTTGAAGTAAAACATTTGGTCGCCTTTAAATGAGAGAAAGGGGCCAGTTAAACGTTCCCTGTGAGTTCCCCTCCCAGCCAGGCCACGGAAGCAGGATTAAATTATCCAGAGTTTCCTGGGAGAAGCGCCTCCATCGAGGAGCAGAGCTCTGGGTGGGAGGAACACGAGGAGATTCAGAGATTAGGAGCCCTAATGGAGTTTGGAGGGGCTGCATTCTGAATCTATCAAACCCTGACATTTGAGGGAGCTTTATATTTTCCTTTAAGAGTAGTGCAGACCCCAGTGAATTATATAATGGAATATGTCTCCCCAATGTAATCAAAGTTGACCTAACAGATTTGTCTTTCTGGTGATACAATCCACTGGAAATCTTTAAGGAAATCAGAACTGGATTCAAACAACAAAGAGGAAAAAAATCACTTTTTAAAATATAAAACAGGCCTAGAGATAGCAGCTCCCACCCAATTAGAAACACTGCAATCATGGGATGGTTTGGATTGGAATGCATTGCTCAGGAGCCTCCAATGGTCCCTTGGGATGGGACACCCAAAGGCAGCCAACAGCACACTGGAACACAGCAGCACTGACCTGAACCTTCCAGGGGAGGCTGAATAAATCCAGTTTAAACCACAAAAATTGTACTGATTAGGCTTGGGGAGAGGACTCCTTTCCCATCCAGAGGAACAAAAGCAAAGGGCTTCAGGCTTGCCTCATAAATGCATTTCAAGAAGCATTTTTCCACATCTATGCCTAAAGAAATGGCTCTGAATTGGCACAGCATTAAATTGATTTTATTAAATCCCTCAATATAAAAACATGCAAATGATTTTTCCCCCCAGATGGTTTAATCACACCCTGAGTCAAATTTACCTGTAGCTAAAATATCTCAATTTTTGCACTGCTGTTAAGTGAAGAATGTAATGCTGATCCCTACAAAGTTAAGAGCAAGGAGTAAAATTCTAAAAATCCAAATTTCTCTTGCCAAGCAACTGAGCAGAGGAACCTGAATCAGAAGGCAGAGCCACTGCTGGTCCCTGAGCACACGCAATAAAACCAGTCAGATTCCATTTGTTAAAACATGTGATTCAATTAATTTTGCCATCTTTACTGAATAATTCACTTGATGAATCAATTCTTCTGGTAAATAAGCACTTCTACATCCCATTGACCTCTGTGTGGGCAAACCTGATTTTTCTCTTGGCATCGATGTTGTTTGGGGCCAGGAGAGAAGGTGGCTGGGTCAGGAGGGAAATCCAGAGGAGCCCTGGCAGAGATGGACACACCCAGGGCAGGCCCCTCCCAGGGGGAAGGGAGCCAGGAGAAGGTTCAAGGTGAGCCCAGGAGGTGAACAGCTCCAGGGAATAACCCCTGGAAGCCCAGCCAGCCCCAGGGAACAGGCAATAACCCCTGGAAGCCCAGCAAACCCCAAGGAATAACCCCTGGAAGCCCAGCAAACCCTAGGGAATAACCCCTGGAAGCCCAGCCAGCCCCAGGGAATAACCCCTGGAAGCCCAGCAA